>JAVQJG010120927.1:0-20649 GCA_036024015.1 Craterocephalus amniculus
TGATCGGAGTCTGGACGTTCCAAAAATTAACCCGGCAGAGAAAGAGCGTCACGCCAATGCTAAAAAACTAGCCGCTTTCGCTAACTAAAATGCCCTGGACTCGTACATATGCGCAATCAATGAGTCATTAAGTTTAATGAAATTACCACTTTTACCACATACTATACCACCTAGAAAACCATTTTTCTTAGAAAGATTAAAATAATATCAGGTATAGTTCCTTTAAGCTGATTTTGTATGATCAATTAAACCAAAACCTTACAATTTACTTTTTATCTTACGTATTTCATTTCATATCATCTGCTAATGTTTATCTCCATGTTCAATATATTAATGTTTTTTGGAAACCGGATACTGTAACTTTTCTCTAGTGGCTTTATTTTGCTACTGATGAGTTAAGGCTGTCTGTTTTAAAACCTTGTAACATAGATTGATTGTATGAATCTATGTTTCATGTTTGTATATTGTTTATTGTTTTTATGTTGACCCCAGGAAGATTAGCAACCACTGTGGTGGAAGCTAATAGGGGTTTTGAATAATAATAAAAAATAATAATAATAATGTGACCTTACTATTACAGGCATATTTTATCAAATGTTTCTAACAGGCTCATTTACAGTAGCTCACAAGAAAAATAGCCTTCAGCTGACTTTCAATTATTTGATCCAGTCCAAATTGAAACCATACAAAGCACCAAATATAATTTGTTAATTAATTATCAGGCAGTGTTTCATTTTCTATGGTGTTTGTCAAAAATGTTCTTGTATAGATACAGTATTTTATAACATTTTAGAAATGCTGGAAAGGGTCAGCAACCAAAACTTGGTGTAGGTTTACATAAACAAAAGTGTTCATTTTCTCCAAATCCATCCCAAAAAGACGTGTACAAACCAGTGGCATCATTCTGTTTTGCAGTTAAGCACTTTGTTTTGACTTTGTGCACATTGGTGACCAGGCATCCCCAGGTACAGCACGATTATAATGCTTCAGAGATCAAATATGAGGCATGACTGGAGAACTTGACTTTGTGTAATGAGAATCCCATCTATACACTGTCAGTGTCCAAAATGATGGTAAAAACATGTTTCCCATGCTAAATGTGAGATGTTACCCCACACACTCACTAATTTCTCCACCCTATCTGACCACAGGAGTCTTAACACTGCTGTACTCTTGCTGCGTTTGGAGCATGAAGCTCATGAAGTGACAACCACTAGGACATCTTGAAATACCAAAACCACCAGCAGCTGACGACGGGCAGGCTCGCCTCCTCCACGCCTACTGGAGTCTTTCCCACAAGCTGACTGGCTGACTGACAAACCAGCAACTATGCCAGCCCAGCAAGCACGCCTCCCACGATCTTCAAACGCTATCTGAAGGTTGATAGAAGCAAGAAAGGTTTGTTCTACTGGGTTTGGGGTGAAATTTATGTACTTGTTAAAGAAAATCAACATGAACCAAAAGGTTAAAAAAACACCATTTACAACATATATCTCTGTAAAATTAAATTAGACTTGAAGCTCATGCTGTAAAAGCACAGCCCAAGTAATAATTAGAGGGTGTCAAACATCATATAAAGTAGATAACTGTTAACTGAAAAGCCTCCTGTTCTAAGAAAACCTAGAATAAATCCAAAGAAAAAGCTTCTGCAAAATGCAACATTGGGTTTTGGTAAAGAAAACCTTAAAAGGCCAGTGTGAGTTGCTCTGTGAATTTAGAATGTGTGAAACCACAAACCCTATAATATAAAATGATACTCTTGAAAACACTAAGAGTTTTACTTTCAAAGGTGAGATTGAATTACTGACAGATAATAATGCTAATATCCTGTGAAACTGTAAAACTAGGAAATACCGTAAAGGCTTCTACATGCTCCACGAGAAACGAGAACTTTGTTCTCGCTCCCGGGGGTCAGAGAACAAAATGACGTCATTTTGTTCTCGCCAGACGTGAATAGGGACACTTTTTGCCACATCGAGCTGGCCGAACTTTGTTCTCGAGGGGCTCCGAGAAGTGTTGGGTGATTGGTCGGACATGAGAGGTGGGCGTAGATAAGGTGTGAAAGCATGAATGAGGACATGGTGACTTTCTCATTTTTACTGTTAGGAGGATGAATGAACAGCTTTAACTAACAGCTGATCGAGGTGGAGAGAAAGTACAAAAACGTTTCCAACACACGGTACATAAAGACACGAATACTGCCGCGTGAACAGACTTCTATCATTTTGTATGATTGCGTGACAGTCTAATTTTACTTAACTATAACTATTGTCTATTCTGGGAATTTTTTTGTATGGTCCCCAGACAATGTGTATAGAATGAGGTAATTTAGTGTCAGCTACATTCAAAGAAATTATTGAGTTACAGTAGATAGGAAAGTACTTTATCTCCCTTCTTGTTAATGTTTACATGGATGACTTATCAAAGCTGGTTGTAACCACCTATGTATGCAGACCATCTGGTGATTTTCTGTCCATATAAGCCCAGTCTTCAAGAGTTATTGAGAGATGGTTTGTTTTCAATATGGCTTGGACAAAAATATAATGCAAAGAGTAATATTATGATTGGGAGTAGAGAGGACAGTAAACTATCATTTCCTGAATTCTCTTTGTTTGTTGCTGTCCTAAATGGTACGTTTTCTGTATCTGTGAAAACAGCACTGTTTTAATGCATACTGTACTCCTACTGCCCACCTGTAGCGGCGGTACATAAAGTGCTGTTTCATGCACAAACTCATTTTTTTGTACTTCTTTTTTGTACTATGGATCAGATATTGCATCCTTCAATAAAGTTTTACTTTGCCATAATTTTCAGGAGAATGATAAAGATAACAATGCAAGCTGGTGAAAGACAGAAGTAGGCCTATTTGTAGTAAACACCAGCAGATGTAGTGGTGAACTTCTCCAGTTTTCACACATTACAGATGATTGAATATAGCCATGCTATCCCTTCATAGTGAATTATTAACGTTGTAAGTCATCATTACATCTTAGACATTCATGTGTTTTTTTTGCCCCTGCAGATTTTGTGTAGCTCCGTCAGTGCAGCAGCTGTACATACTGGAATAATGACAAATTTGATAAATCTGCTTAGCTGCTGGCCATGAAACTGTCTCTTATTCTCTTGTGGAAAAATGTTAGACAGAAGCAAGGGCCCACCATGGAAGGAGTCATCAAACTCCTTTTTGTCTGTCAGAGGCACAAAGTTGTATTCAGTTACAGACAGTGTTTCATACTTGTGGCTCATTTCTGGTCCCAACAAATCCAATCCTGTAAACATCAATGAACAAACATGTACTGGACTGAATAATGATCCTCTGTGACTGAATCAGTCACTGCTCTAATCTGTTGTATTGTAAATGGCTGCAGATGAATGTAAGTACACAGCCACATCAACAAAGCGTTTAATATTCCGCCCCCTAACTTCCTGCATCTTTTCTATCAGGAGTCAGCATCTTTTTTTGCACACTTCCTCAATGTGTCTCTGTGTTGCATCGATATAAACAGACCTGTTTTGTTGGGCTATAAACTATAATTTGCATGTCGTTCCACTTGGAGGAAAAGAAAAATAAAGAGATGTGGATTTTAAGTTTTCTTACTATACTTAAAGCCATGACACATCCATGTGCTGTATTTAGATTTTCCACATGTGTTCAAGGAATACCCAAGAATTTAGTTCGCTCATGTCAAAAGAGAGAGCAGTCTCCACACCATACCGCCTTCGGCGTCTCTGGAAGTGTTTATTATAGCAGTAGTAGAAGGGATGATGGAGCTTTTGTGAATGAGGCAGATTGTGGAAACACCTGGTCGCCTGATGTTCCCCCTTTAAGAATTTCATCAGCTTACTGATGTAAAAACACACACAAATGCGTGTGTTTGCGAGTGAGTTTTAGGTTGTTGTTTCCTTTAAAGTTGGGACCAGGAAAAAACAACTCCTCAGGTACTTTCAACCCCTTCCTCGTTGATCTAAAGTTTGTCATTTCTGACAGAGCGCAGCTATACTGGGCAGAAATTCCACAACCTCCTGCTCCACTGGGCAGAAAAAGGCAATTTTCCTTTGTTTACAGAACAGCTTTACATTAATCCAAAACAGATCTGGTGCTGTTTATTTGTCCGCCAAAGCTACTGATGAGTCTTTACTAAAAAATGGTGCCTGAGTTCCTATGAGCTCAATTCATGAGCTGTAAAGTTGAAAAGGTGGTCAGTAACGGACATATGAATAATTTTCCCTCACAATCTAGAGTGAAAAAGATCCTTGTCGACTCAGAAATTATAAAAGAAATGGAAAAAAACACCAGTTACTTGTTATTCATGAAGTAAAGACACCAAATTCACTGAAAAATTAGGACGATGGCCTTTTTTCATTAAAAAATCAAGATCATGGGAGTATGTTTTAATTTTTGTTCCTATGTGGAGATTTTTTGAATTGTCACTTTTAGACTACTCAGTTTTAGTTTGTCTCTAATCAGCTCACTTAAAGATCTCATTTCAGGTTTACTATTCATTCAGTATTTTGCCCTTTAGGTCCTAATTTCAGTATTCATCCAAAAAATTATGCAGTAAGCTTTTTTATTATTATCACTGAAACCATACCGGACTGGTGCTTCCTTGGATGAAAATAACTTCCCACTTCCTCAACGACAATGTGTTAAGAGCCAGACAGCACAGCTGCCCACTCGACTGTCATTGCAGACAAATGTTCCAGTTTGACCCTCCTATGCAACTATTTCTTGTTCTGTCGAGTCTCTCTGGACCTTGTTCTACTTTCAGGAAGGGAAACTCCATGTTGAGGCCAATGTCAACAGGTCTTGGTGCGGACTTTGTGTCTGCTCTGACCAATACTCGGGCTCGAGACCTCGAAAGTAGTGCCCTGTAGGCACATGTCCATGGAAAATATGGAGTGATAAGTTGGGAGAGTACAGTACAGAGCTAAGGCATTTAAAGAGGAAGCATTTTCAGATTGACATAAGGCTAACCAGGTCTTAAAGTTAAGTGGGTACAACCTCATTTATTGCATCTGCGCTTGATTAAGATGGTAAGGTTTCATCTGAAGAAACCACAAGACTTCTGGGACAACGTCCTTCAACAGACAAGATGACACTGACGGGGTTAGACCATAATCCACAATGCAATGCTAACTGAAAACCAAGCAAAGCATATCAACACAAACACCTCATACCATCTGTGAAGCACAGTGATGGAGGGTTGTTGATCAGGGTTCTTTTAAAGACACAGGACCTGTAGTCCTTTCAGTCATTGAGTTGACCATGAACTCCTACATAAGATATAAAACAGCTTTATTAAGGTCGGCAGGATCTACGTATCTTGGATTCCAAATGTGTGGGGATGTGAGTAAAGCACGAGGACGGGCTGGTGGAAAGGGCGGCAGAGATGTTACAGTGAGGGTCCTGTCACTATTGCTCTGATTGATCATGTACAGGAATGTCCCTTTGGCTCACTGGTCAGCGCATATGAATTTCACCCAGGAGGTGGTGGGATCAATCCCTGCTCAGGCTTTCCTCTGTCCTGCTAAATTCTGGCATGATTCTGGCATGATTCTGGCATTGTCGGCAGGATGAAGGGAAAGGGATATCCGTCTGGCCAACTAGCCAGGGTACATGATCGATCGGAGGCATATGGACAGAACTGTCACTGCCACGTTAATACCCAAAGGATAAACTTATTTTCCACCAGTCCAGAGAAGGCAATGACAGTATGCAATAACAGAAAAACAAACTTGCTACACAGAAGACATAGTATTTATATTGAAGAGTCTGATCTGTTAGCTAAAAAATATTCATAAGGCATACAGAAAAGTATCTGAACTGGACAATGATACCAGAAAATCTATAACAGAATTGCAGAAAAAGAGAAATATTTTTATTTGTACAGTAATAGCCTAGTCAAAGCTCAGACCGCAAACTGGTTAAACGTTAATGGAGGAGCAGCGTCTGTACACCGAGCCCCTCCCTGATGACCGAGCACCTCACCCTATCTCTAAGGGAGAGCCAAGAGGAAACTCATTGCGGCCGCGTGTATTCACCTTCTTGTGAGTACAATAAGCTCCCTGGAGCTCATGACCATGGAGCTCATGACCATAGTTAAGTGTAGGAATTATCAAGAACATCGCCTTTTGGCTCAGCTCCTTCTGCACCACGCAGACGATGCAGAGCCCGCCTCACAGCAGACAGCACACTGATCCACCTATCGATCTCCCACTCCATCCTTCCTTCATTCATGAACAATATCCCAAGATACTTGAACTCCACCACTTGGGACCTCACTCCCCCTCACTCTTTATGCTTTCAATTTATTTAAAGATGTCATCCTCCGCATATTCTGCCTATCTCATTTTCTCGTAGGAATTTTACATACAAGCTACAAAAGAAAATCCGGCCTTTCTCCACAGTTAAGTTCCTTAAGAACCCTTGATCAACCTTAGAGCTGCCAAAACTGCATAATAAAAATGAGAGGGCCAAAAGGTTATTAAAGGTGGTTCTGGTTTTGTGATTTCTGTGCAGTATCTGTTACCAGTGAATGTGTCATCAATTCCATTGTGCGAATGCTTCTTGTGCCAGCAGAGGCAACAAAACCTCACACACTTTACCCACTTTCATTTATTCACTGCAAGCCGCAACTTACTGAGACGCAGGATCTTTTTATCTCCAGGCTTGTTCCTAACCAGTGACATTTCCCTTCCCAAATGAGAAGCAGGACTTTTGCTCGCTCAACCCACTCAGCAGCTTCAGCAGCCATACGACTGACATCATCCCTTTGTGGTTAGAAACTGCAGCTACTGGAGACACATAATTCCTGTACTGAGACAAGTAGTTGTCTCAGCTTGAGTTCAAATGGCCCTCTTTAGGCATTAAGGGACACATGAATGACTCCCATTTTACTTTAAATTCCCATATAAGCATGAAATGAACATCTGGAGGGATAAAACACCTTCATCCCCATTATTTTCAAGTGGTTTCTGAGACAGCTAAGAGGGTGGCCATGATTTCTTTTGCCAGGTGAAACCTGAACAACTGCTTGATGGCAAATGTAAGTGTCAGAGAACATGAAATGACCAAGACAGTGCAATAAGCCCCCACCTCTGAGCTCAGTAGCTGCAGTGCAGTTGGACGAGGACTTCCAACGGTCCTGATGTCTTTTAAATTCCTGCACCCGACACATGTAGAGCCCCCGGTCCTCCTCGGACACATTCAAGATCAGCAGCTCGAAGACCTTCCCTTGCTTCACCACTGTCAGCTTCATCTTAGGCCACGGGAAACTCTTCGTGTAGTTGCCATAGAAGCGAGCTTTCCTCATGTTGACGCGGGCGATGAGGAGTTCGTCCTCTGGTCGATCCGTGCCCGCCGGTAGATAGGTCCATTTAACCACGGGTAAAGCTGCATTGCGGCGGCGCTGCGACACCATACAGGTGAGAGTGATATTCTGGCCTTCTTGAGCAACGGTGAACGGGGAGGGTGTGATGGTCACGTTTATGGCCCAGCATATATCTGGAGAAACAAATTGCAGTCACAACTTAATGTACAGAGTGTGTATATCTGCATAAAGTGTAGCTTCAATGGTATACTTTTTTTGTTTTGAGTGTTTTAATCATAAGAGATCGTGCTTCAACTTTTTTAACTTTTAACCTGTTTTCACTTATTTTGCCTTTTAAAGTCACAGACTTTGTTCTGTTCTTTCAAGCTTGGCATTTCTCAGCATGGTGTGCAGAAGAGAGAAAAAGAAAATACAGCAAAGATCTGACTGAGGACTTGAGAGATGCACCTCTGACTTCCAATAAAACTCTGCCGTGTCATTTGCAGACATATTCTGATGACTTGACAGCTGTGGTGAGTTTCAGTGGAGAATAAGAAGAGGAGTCTGGGGAAGTGGTCGATTAATTCGATTAATTTGTGGCATCATATGGAAAAAAAAATCACCTCAACTTGAACATGAACAAAACGAAAGGGAGATGACTGAGGAGTTTAGGAGGAACAGGAGTAAGCAAATTAGGATTATGTTGACGGAAAACAGAAAGTACAGTCAAAACCCAAAGAGCGTTGAAAAATCCTTCTAGAAGCCTAAAGAACTGTTCCTTAAAGAAAATATATGACAAGAAACCAGTACAAGAGGGGTTGAAATGTTGAAAAATGTATTTACCTTCTATGTCCTGTTTTTATACTGTGGCAACATGTAAAAAAATTAAGGTTGATTTAAGACTTTAGAGGTGCTACCCTGGACAGGTCACCATACAGTACATTGCAGGGCCACACAGAAAGACAACTATACACACACGCTCACTCCAAGTGAAAAGTTGTGGCTAGTTAACCTCTCATGTATATTTTTGGACATTGGGAGGAAGCTGGAGTATCGGGTGAGACCCCATGCATACATTGGGCGAACATGCAAACTTCACACAGAAAGACCCAAACCAGCCTCCAGTATTGCCCTGGGCTTGAACTAGTGACCTTCTTGCTGTGAGGCAGCAATGCTAACCACCACACCACGCAGCCGCAGATCAATGCTTAAAACACGAATATTTTAACTAACCATTCTCAGCATGGACAGACCTGTTTTACCTGACTTGGTTCAATAGCAAGTGGTGCCCTCGAAGTGCCTGCTAGTAAAATCAGTGAGTTGACACCACTCATTCAGCCTGCCTACATTAAAATAGATATCTCATCATTTGGAGTAATTCGATTTTTTTCAAAAATCAGATCATTTTAATGATTGGATCAGATGTGTTTGCATCCTTTGAAGAAATGTAATAACCATAACAACAGGGAATGCATGTTTTTAGTCCATTATTGGATTTCCTTTGAAGTACGTTCATATTAGTGATGTGAGACTCTTAACTTTCTGCTGCTTTCAGAACATCTGGTGTTAGTTGTCCTAATGTGGAAGATGACTGCTCTGAAAAATGGGCTACAGGTTGCTCCTGTGCTTTTAAACTCCATGAAGCGAAAACGGTTTGCTTTCACACAACAAGCATCTGCCCTTCATGTTGCCATAAGTCTTCCTCTCACATTGTGAATAAATCCCTTACGCTTTTTTTTCAATTTTTCTTTCACATGCACATATTTAAAACAATGAAATAAATCAGATTTATGAGGATACATTCGCAAAGACATTGTATTGCGGAAAAAGTTGTGTTAATCTGATTTTTCATTATCGTGATAATAAATTGAATAACAACTCCAGAAACTTGATAATAATCAGATTTTTGGAGCGCATTCTTAATCCTAATCGAATTTCCAATACATTTGCACTGAAAATCTAACTCCGTCGTAAAACAGAAATATTGTTTGAAAAGAAATATTAATTTCCACCATTTTCTCCTGCTTTGTCTACATAGAAGCCTTATCTAAGATTTCTGACCATCAGCATTTTCCAGTCTACCAGGGAGCATGAAGTGGCTAAAAGCACAGATTTAGAGCAGAGAAACCCACAACATCTTGGTCACATTTCCTGTTAAAGCCAAATGAAGAAGCTAAAAGTGCTGATACTTTTAAACTAAAGCAGGAGCCTACAAAGGTCCTGAAAAGGGAATCACTTTTGCTTGAATTGCCTTTTTTGATTTAGAAAAAAAAAGTTGCTTCTCCGTCCGGGTCTGTTTGTGAATTTCTTGCTCACAGGTCGTCTTCCCTCTCCCAGCGGACTTGTTTTTGCCAACACACTGCATGGCAATATTTATAACACAACTGCTTTCCAGCATCAGCAAACCTTTACAATCCATACTTTCCGTGACACGCAGGCACAAAAGACAGATGCTGGGAGCAAATCTTGCTGCTGAGACAGGAGATCTCCGACAAGGAGCTGAAACTACAGGAACTATTTTACTTTAGAACATCTGGTGAGTGTAAACAAATCCTCCTTAATGGACTCATTTTCTCAATCACACATACCACAAACACAAGTAGCTTTATTTCTCTCAGGAAGTCATTTAAATAGCTGTCATTAACCTTAAAATGTCCTTTCTCCATCCCTTCACCCATCACACACATATCCTCTCTGGTTCGCAGATGTTTTTCTGCACAGTTTTTTAGAAGACTTGTGGAAAACACGTTTGGCTTCCAGCGCATCCACTTTGGTACGAAGCAAAATAAACTTTTCCTACCTCCAAACAGCGCTCGGGTCAGGAAAGCGAAGACCAGAGAGATCATCATTTTCCACGGCTGCAGCCTCCATAAAATCCCAGTCAACTGCGCCTGAAGAAACGTGTCCCCAGGTTTCCTCCCCATCTCCTCCCACCCCCTCCCCTTGACTTGAGGAGTGTAATATGAAACATTGGAGGCTCTGTTTCTACTCAGAACCTCCCTTCGTCCCTCCCCCCATCATTCTCCTCTCACACAGTCAAAACACATTTGCCACTCTCAAGTGCACGCACACTCTAACACACAAGCAGATGGAAACAGACAGGTGAGCGTATGTGTGTGTTTGTGTGAGAACACACACGCTCACCTCTGGCTCCGGTGAGGAAGTGGGAAAAGTCATTTCCTTCGCAGGATGGAGGACGGAGGGGGTTGGCTCGGGTTGTTGAGATTGACGCCCAGCAGATCACACTTCCAGCTGTGGAGGACGGCGGGCGCAGACCTCAACCGGGGGTGTTATTTTGGAACACACACATCGGCTGACACGGGTGGGAGGAGGGTTGTCTGTGTGTGGGAACGTATTTACACAAACTGGGGTTCAAACTTTTATTAATGGTCGCATACTTTCCTCAGTTAAATGATCTGTTGTCACCATGAGGGATGATGTCTCTGTGGGTTTGTGTGGGTCTGCATCTATCTCTCCTCATGACTCGTCTCATGTAACAAGATCCCACAGTGAATCTTTGTACAGCAGTCCTTCCTCCCGGGGTTTTTTTGGGACCCTTTGTGGCTTTTTAACCAAACCCCAGAGCAGTGCTGTGGAGATGTGGGACACTTTTGATTTACAGATAAAGGAGACTGTCTGCAGAGGCCTCTAAAGTACTTCTAGCCTAGCCACAGTTTGGATGTTTTCTTTACAAAGGCGTCCCCTTTTCAGCCAGAGATCTATAACCTTCAGGGTTCGATGCAAATTGTTTGGAAGGGTTGACCAAGTTTAGGTTTTGTTTTTTTCCTGCTCTTAACCAGCTAAGCTTGCTATTCCTTAATGTTTTACATCAGAGAAACAATTATTTCTTTACAGTTTTGGATGGAAAGTGAGAGAAGGCTCATAAATAAATCCTACAAGAACTCTGCTTTGTTCTCCAGCAGTTTGTGCCAACACAGGAAGAAGAAGGAGAAGAACAGTCTACTCTTAAATCTTGCATGCAAAGTCTTAGTCAGGACTCCTCAGATTACATTTTAATACAGAGTACCCATTTAGACCTGTTTTCTTAAAAGTAGATTTTAATAAACCTATTTTCACCTGGTAACAGTCTTGTCAGAGTGAGGTAAAATAATTTGTAATAATTCTTTAAGAGATTCGAACTGTAATAGTTTGAGTCTTTTAGTGAAAATTTTACAAAATCCAACCATTTCTTTAAAAAATGGGTCCATGTCTTAATGTGTGTCAGATTACTTTCAGTTGCCGTAAGCTCAGTTTATTTTATTTTGTATTTCCAATTTTGGATTCTAAATCTAAATTATGTGTAAGATATTTTTCACTAAACAATACACTTGAAAATCACTTAAACTCTTGGTATTGTGAGGAAAGACATGGGTACGTTACCTGGAAAAAGTTGCGCTGTCTATCCTTTAAAAATATTTAAGAAAATCTGTGATATATGTAGTCAAATCTTTAAAAAACTTGAAAGGCACCAGACTAACCACAGAATTCAGGATATCGCGCAAAGAAATCTACGTTTGGATAACGACACAGGAGATTAAATCATGCATTATTTGGACATGATTGCACATGACATGACAGAACAGGCCAGCAGTAAACCTCATTGTCTTAAATCATTTTGTCATTTCATTGGTGTAACTTGGAGTATATTGTCCAAATGGTTAATGTGTGAGAACCATATGCATTAGTAAGCAGAGCTTTGCTTCTAAACAACTTGTTGAATTATATCGTGAAAAATTGTGGCAGTTTTAAAGTAAAAACTGTTTCCAACCTGGTACTTGCAAGGTGGACCTGATGAAGTGGCTGTGTAATGTGTAGTGTTTGTCATGTTATTATGCATGCAGTGCTAAACACACACACACACTGCATCCTATCTATTTTACCTGTATTGTACATTTTTATTCAATTGGAGCCTAAAGGGAATGAAGTGAAACATGTCACATGTCACAAAACGTCACAACATTTTGTGACGTTTTGTTGCAAGTTGTTTTGACGTTTATGCTTTTGATAAAAATTTAGATGGACGCATTTGTTTTAATTAAACAATGTAACCAAAAGTATAAATATCAGACCTAACATTCTTGATTTAGTAAACACCAGCCAGACTACATCTTTGTAAATCAAAGGTTCAGTTTATCAGTAAATGTACATTGATGTGTGTTTGGGCCAGTCATTTCTCACAAAAAGTGAGGGAGAAAAGGTCTGAAACAGATCAGCATCGTAGCAAACAGTGAGGCTTTGAAATGACTACATCTGCTAGGTATTATTCAGTGTTTGCATATGGGGTCACAGGGATATTAGAGAAGATTTTCATTGGTTCTTCTTGGTCCGTCTCCAGGATGGAAAAGACAGTCTCACAAACCTGGCAAAGGGCTCTAACTCCTAATGCAGATGATACAGATCATATGGTGTGGAGGTAGAATATCACCAAAACACAGATCTTCAGTCTGAGCTGCATCCAGCAGCAAAACTGACACCAGTGGTCTTGTTATATCTAGTATAATGAATGGATGAAAATGCTTACATACGTCATACACTTTGCAGATGTACTTTCCAGATGCACCTAAAATGGTTTTTACCACCCTGTAAACATGTTTATTTCTGCTGTGAAGTTGGCCTTTTTAACATTTTTGGAGCTACCCTCTAGTGGATGAGGGGGGAACTACCATTTTTGGCATCAAAGGCCCGTTAATGCTCAACGCAGGTGACTGATATTCAGACACACAGACAGTTTTGTCCATTTTCTACGTTAATTACGCACGTAATTTGGAGCATTTCAGGTGTTTTCAGTCAATCGACGCAGGAGATGGAGTTCTGTAATACCAGCGGAAAAGGCATAGCAGTGTTGAGCAGAAATGAACCAGGGAAGAGCAAGAAGAACGGGAAGAGGAAAACCGTAGAAGAAGAAAGAAGATGAGGACAAAAGCAGTAGAAGTTTACAAGCTTTTGAAATAAGGCTCAGGAGTTCAGGGCATGTTGATGGTTAGAAACAACTTTATAGCTGTAAGTTAGTGCCGCCAGCCGGTAGCAGAAACTAACATATCGCAGAGATAACTGAACTCAGCACTGCCCCCTAGCGGAGGTCATCCATAGCAACATAAAAGACACATGAAAGTATGAGGGGAGCGACACATGAAAACGTTGGTAGCATCCCCGTTAACGTCTGTCAGGTAGCATAAAACGACCTTTAGGCTTCACATTTTTCTGCCAAAGGTTGCCATGTGATCAAAACATGCAAAGAAAGAAAGATAAAATATGTAGGGCAAAAAGAGAGTTTGTGTTACTCCATGGACACCTTCAGGTCGAGGATTTGCTTTAGTTTGTTTTTTACTTGACTCCTACAAATCAAACTGCCTGGACATAGTTACAAGAGGCCAGCAGGGGTTGATATGTTACAAAATTGCTGACCAACAAAAAAGAAAATCTGGCTCACTGATTGGCCAGGACTGAAAAAGGCTCAAAAGAGCTTTCACACGAACCAGACCAAGTTTTATTTAAAGCAGACCAAACAACAGCAGCACAAACACGCTGGAAAACTTTGACAGTCAACATTTGATCTGACTGTATTTATTCTTAAACGTAGTTTGAAGCCCCATAGATTAGCTCTCTTTTTATTTCTTTACTGTAGAAAGTAGTTTTCAGGAATTGTTCTCTTGGCTTCTTGAAGGACTGAATGTGGGTAACCTTTATTTTGCTTGTCATCAAGACGCTTTAGACCTGAGGTCCAGGTCTGGGAAAGACTCATTAGTCCATCACATTTGCCTGATTTTAGGTTTATGTTACTTGCCACATCTCAGCTTTTTAATTAACAATGACTTCCATCTTTTAATGGACACCATTTCTGTTGGGGCCAAAGGGTGGATGGGTCAAATGAAGGTCCAGTTTAAAGGAGCATAATGCAAGTTATAGTTTTATTCTAGAAGTCTGCCCCCTCTGGCGACAAGTGTATGTGACACAATTTTGTGTACGCGTTCCACATCAAATACGTTGGTCTTTGTTTACCTGCACTGCACTCCGTCTGAGCCAAAATTAGATGCACAATCAATAAATAAGTTAGTGCTACAAACTAAAAATAAAGCATTGCATCCAGGCAATCATAAGAGAATGTTGGGGAAAGAAAAAAATATTATTTAGCATTTCAACTTTTTCATTTTCAGATTTTCACATTTTCAGATGCTATAGATACAAGAAAAGTTAATTCATTCATGCAATCATTCATTCATCCGTCCGTCCGTTCGTTCATTCACTCATTCACTCATTCATTCATTCATTCATTCTTGAGCCTATCTCAAAAATGATCAGGCAAGATGCAGGGTAGACCTTTGATACAGTAGGTTGCCAGTCCATTGCAATGAAAGTTCCAGAAAAATGAATCAAAATGTGTTTCTATGCTATGGGAATTGCGGTTCATCCTCTGAGTTAGGTGTCTTTTTACTGCATGGGTCAGAATTACGTGGCCTTACAAACAAAAAAAAACCACATTCTTCATCTTCAGAAGGTCTGAAGGTTCATTTTAAAAAATGAAAAGAAATTGCTGCTTGAACATTTACACTTGCACTCAATCTTTATCTACTCTTTACACATAAAATTGTATCCCTGTTATGGGGTGCCCAATTATAGAACTTGGCAAACAGGTCTCAGAGGAAAGCTCAAAGAAACAGGGTTTTATTCAAATATTTCACAGTAAAAATGCGGCACAAAGTGCATTAAACAAAGAAAAAGGAAGTCCTTATATTGTTGTTCCAGAAGTCACGTATGTGTTTATGTTCTGTCACAGATGTCGGTAGGTTTTTGCCGGAGTTAAATGCCGCCTCCTTGTGGAAAAGTAATGAACTTTTCTCTGAAGTCAGTGGTCCAAACTGGAATGTGTGTCAGTAGAGCATCTGGTTTCACTGGAGGAAAGAGTGACAGAAAACATCAATCAAAACACACTTGACTTAAAATCCTCATTTATTTTCACTGATATTAGCTGTTAAATTCTCCATTGGTAATAAAGAAAACTTTACAGCAGATTCTCTTTACACAATGATGCGTTATTTAGGAAGTACAGAGGGCATAATCGTCCAATATTGATGTTTTTTTGCAACAAAACGAGCCGAAACATGGTGCCAAAAAGCTGACCCCTCACCCAGATGCCAAGTTTGCACACTGCATGACCTTTAACACTGCTTGTCATTGGACACCGCCACCATCGCATGTTCTGATTGGCCGAGATGTTGCAAAGGGACCGAGACAGGCTGAGGTTGAGAGTAAATAAAAGTTACGGGAGACTATGATTTCTTTGACACAAACAGGTTTCTTTGAACTTTAAAAAATAAATGTCATTTATAACACCTGACAAAAAGCAGATTGATCTACTGAGTAATGTTTAGCTCTACTCATGACATTTTAATTTACAGCCATTGTAAAAGTTTAACAGCTCACCTCCGAAGGTCTCTTGAAGCTACACTCTGAAGGCAAGAACAGTTTGACAAAAACTGAATGTTTCATTGTCATTTCATTGTTATTGAAGCTTCACAAGGACCTCCGGCTCCATCACCTTACCTGTACTGTTTTCACACACTTGCCTCCTGATGATGCAGATCTTTGTGATAAGGAACAGAGCCACTAAGAACAGGCCGAGCCCACTGCCGATCAAAACATACTTAATGTCTGGAAAGAAAACAACCAGATGAATCATAGCAATACCAAACACAAGGTCTGTGACAGGTCAGAACATCATAACACTGTCTCAAAAGATTTATACCTCCTGACCTGCTAAACAGCAAATGCGTGTGTGTGTGTCAATGAAAGACATGAAAGGGAGCGAGAAGACACTCGATTTCACAACTTGTTTACTCTGCAGAGGAAACAGGTCTGAGTCATGCTCCTTTCTGCAAAGCAAATTGCATCACCGGTGTTTGCAATTTGAATCCATTTGTACATCTGAGAATCATTGAGAGCAGGAAGCTACTCCCGGTCTGGGTGAGCCTTCGCTCATTAATTAGCGGGACTGCTGCATCATTAACTGAAAGTGATTCAGTGAAGTTAACCGAACCATTGGCAGTTAATGATGCAGCAGTCCAGCAGATGAAGAGAAAGTAAACATGGAGGACAATGTGGCAGAGACTGGATTTCATTGTAAATAAAGAAGATTAACAATATTAAAACTCAGCGGTCACTTTATTAGGTACACCTGTTCAATAACTTGTCATCACAAATGATTAATGAGCCAATCACATAATAACAAGTCTTCATTTCAGCTGCATCATTCAGATGGTAGGGTTATATTTTGGCGTAAACAACATGAAAGAATGGATTCATCTGTCATGGCAGACCATTGTGTGATGCTATCATGTAAATCTCAAAGGAATGTTGCTCATACTTGCAAGGAGTACTTGCAATTAAGTGGTCGATGGATACATATGTAATCTTAAAAAAAAGCTGTAATTTTGCATGCCACTGAAATAACCAGACTAAAAATAAAACATGGTGTGTAGCCACTTCCTATTTCAACACTTTACGCAATGCCAAATGTATCGGATTTGATTCCGCTTCTGAGACGTATGGCAATGTTTAATTATAAAAACTTTGCTAAAACTTTCTTGTTCACAATCTGATGCTGGTCTTCTGGATAGAAGGAAGTAGAAAAAATTTGTCTGAGATATCACATGGTACTAAATGGTAGATGTAGACATGCAACATTTTGTTAAAGAGCCAAAAAGAATTCAAATGAAAAACAAAAACGGACATTTTTTCTTGGATCAGGCTTGAAAGGGTTAAAGGTACAGTGAGTAAGAATTACTGACAGAGGAAAAATTACTTTAAATGGGTGGTTTTTTGCACTTTTCTCCCCATCTGTAGCTGTTCTTTGATGTCTTAACATTTTGTTAAAGTCATGGTTCAATCAAATCGGGCCTTAGGTAAAGCACTTTAGCTGTTGCGTAGCGACTTATTTTCCCTCCGCTCTTGAACGTCCCTCTGTATGGGCGGCAATAGGGCAGGCGAGCAACTGCCAACTCCGCCCCTCACTCCGATGGTCTTCCTGGAGGCCTGCCTCATTGAATTTTTTTTCTTCAGCGGACCTATGGTTACTGTACTTGTGGGTGGAGTTGAAGACTGGCAAGGTCAGTCTGTGACGTACAGTAGAAGTAAGGAAGTAAGGAAGTACTGTCCGATAGTAAAACAATGCTTCGTTAAAAACTTTTTGGCACAAATTGATTCTAAACAACCCCAGGGTTGTTTTTTATGAGGGTTTTTGCTCTTATCTTCAGTTTAAACAACCCAAAATACAATTCCAAGCACTTAGAAAGGCCAATTTTGCATGAAATCACCCCTTTAAACGCCAAGGACAGTTGTGAATGTACAGTGTCCATCAGTGGCCAATTTTTTTTACAGATTTGAACTTGTAGTGGTTAGTTTTACGGCTGCTGTAAAACCAGGCCGATCTGAATGGAAAAATGTCTGGACCATTTAAAACATTTGGCTCTGAAAAAAAGCATGTAGAATTTCCTACTATCACAGTACATCTCAGTGTCAGCTTTGCAGGGTATATTTGTTCTTCATGGACCCACCTATTTCTTCCTTAGACTCTAATCCATCTCCATTCACAGGCATCAGCAGACACTCTGAAACACATTGTTTTCAGTTCATTATTAACAGGCCGAAGTGCAGACTGTGCAGACAGGAAGGACAGAAACCGCAGTGTTTTTGGTTGCTCCAATCAGATAAGATGAAACTACATGACATTTTGCACAACACTGAAACTATGAGGCTCGTTCATGCACCTGCAGCACTTCAAAAACAACGCAATCTGTCATGATCTATTATCAGATTTTTTTGTTTTTCTTTATTCAAGCAATCAGATGTGGCCAATTCATGCTTGGCACTGAACATGGATATGCAGACACTGTGTCCTTTGTTGGTTACGTACTGTACATAATTTGGTCCACTGTGATGAAGCTTAGCTATTCATAGCTTGATGAAGAAAACAGAACGATACCACCGGAAATCGTGAGGGCAATGTTCAACAGCCAACAGCGAAAGACACAAATCAGAGAAGAAGAAAAAGAACAGGAAAAAAACAAACCTGAAGAATGGAAGACAAAGACAACAACTGTAGAAGTTGTGCAAGCTTGGCCTGTGAATCAGACAACTACTCATGATTTAATTTGATTTCAATCTTTGGGGTGACGATTCGAGTCTGTATTGATTCTCAGATCAAACTGATCTCATCTCACAACCAATACTAGGTTGGCTAACACGACTTCAATGTGAGCATTGGTCTGACCGAGAGCTTGAGGACAACAGTTTCTCAGAAGGGACGGTTGACCCGAAATGCCAAATGCCGCTGTTGGTCGAACCTTAAATCAATCATAGTGTAAATCAATCACACCACTCTTTTCTCTGACTTGTGTGTAGCCAATAAATCCAATAAATGTCTCCAGGACTACTTGTTACTCACATTTCACAGAGAACTTTCCGTTTTATGTGCTGAAAACAGAATCTCCCGCTGTGTCGCGTCACTGCATTGAGCACGCCTCTTTGGACAAGCTCAAATTTGATTGGCTCCCACTTTTTTGGGAGATTGGAAATCGGTTGAATAGCCTTCTTGACCAGACTATATGGATCTTGCGAAACTTAGTGGGCGGGACCAGGCTAAATCAATGCTCTTTTTGTAGCAAGGGTGACTAGTTAACTACATTATTCTGTAAGCTACACACAGTTCTGAGACATTGTTTTATTAGTTGAAAGAAAACTGGTCAAAAACTGAAACCCACTCAGAGGCAATCTGCTGACAAAGAAGTGACATTCATTTTTTCTTATCTTGCAAACTTTGACATTTCTTTTTTAGTCAACAGAAGCTTTGAAATTACTTTTCAAATTTTTTTTAAACAACCACTCATGGAAATTTTGGATTGATTCAAAATCTCAATCAATAAGAATCTGAATATGATTCTTTTTTTCCCTGCACCCCTATACAAGAGTATGTCTGGCGTGGCAACGTTCCTGTTTACGTACATAAGGGAGCTTTAAACCGTCTTCATTTGGCACTACAGTAAAGAATGGCTGTTCCACGAATTTCTTCAGATCATCTCTGTTCATTGTTTGGCTTCTTTCTAAAACCTGCCTAGTATCCTCTCAGCCTCTGAAATCTCTGCGTGGAATCCTTCTGCTTTCTGCGAGGTAAATGGCCATGACAAAAGTGGATCAAGTTTTTAATATTGGACCTCCTGAACTGGTCACCTTTTCCTGTGTCATGTACATTTTAAGGTTGCGCAACAAGGTATTTTTTCCTGTTTCAATAAGTGTTCATATCCATCAGGTTAGATGGAAGTGCCATTTGCAGGTCAGCTGATTAGGAAATATGACAGATTGTGTAAAATATCTATCCCTAGAGTAAATGTGCCCATGGAAGAATAATAACACAGCATGTCATATTTAACCCGCTTTCACCTGGTTAAAGAAGGACTTTTTCGCTTTGCTTAGTACAGTGCCTGAAATCATTTAGTGACTTGTTGAAAGGAACTCTGACAGAAGATATTATTCCCATTTAGTCATGTTGTAACAAGCCTAATGGTAGATCCCTCCAACTGTGGGGGTTTCAAATAACATAAGGTACCAACACACACATGTGCATAGATCAGAGGGGTTCTAAAGCTCCCACACATGCACATTCAGATGAGAAAACACACAGAACATTTTCCATGCTTTTTTTAGACCAAGTTAGACAGGTGTCTGCTGGATGACAGGAACTTCATTTTGAAGTAACTTGTGCCCAATGAAGGTATTCTGAAGTCATTAAATCACTTAACCTAAATGCAAATGCATGTATTCTTATAATAATTAATATTATAATTATTTTATAATAATATGAAAATGATATAATAATGATGATAATGAATAAAATATTATCATTAATATTAATGATAATAATGATGATAAAAATAGTAATAATAATAATAATAACAGTTTGATTACAGTTAAATTACAGTTTGACTGTAATGTGTCAGTTTAACACAACAATCCATATCATCAAGGACTGAAAATATGATTGACTTAACAGGATAAAGAAAAACCTGTTTAGTTCATTCACATTGCAAAACAAAGGTAAACATTTCTCAACCCAGTACATGTTAACAATTACTATGAAATTATTGTGAACTCATTTTAACATCAAAACTAATCCAATCACAATGATAAATTCTTTTTATGCTTCTTTTTCTTTGAATTGATGCACACAAGCTTATTTCCATATCAATATTATCCTTTAGTCCCCCCCCCCGTCCTGGGGTGCTCGGTGTGTTGTGTTTATTTGGCTGTCTTTTCTGTCGCACTATTATATGTCCAGGTAGGAATATCT
>JAVQJG010120938.1:0-20440 GCA_036024015.1 Craterocephalus amniculus
GTCGAGGCAGATGGCCGCCCTCCCTGAGCCGGGTTCTAATGGAGGTTTTCCCTTCCTGTTAAAAGGGAGTTTTTCTCCCCGCCGTCGCCTGAAGTTTGCTCAGAAGGGGATTGATCGAAAACTCTTTTCGATGCAGTCTGTTGGTTTCCTTACACAGGCTATTTTGTTATCAATTGGCTAGTGTATATGTATATATGAATATTTGACAATCAGATTGGACTGATTGTCAGTGAAGCGCCTTGAGATGAGACTTCGTTATGAATTGGCGCTATACAAATAAAGTTGAATTGAATTGAATTGAATTGAAATCTTGTTTTGCACTCAACTTATTATTTTATGGCATAAAAGGGTTTCTAATTCATTTAGGTTTTTGACGTTGAAATGTGCAGTCGTGTGGGTTGTCATACGTCTGCTTTTCCTCTTAAGAGGGTGGAAGGATTAAGAAATGCAGCTTGTGCATGCGACTGATTGGCGTGTTTTTAAATGGATGCCTAAACATCTGAAATTATAACATTCGCTCAGCACGTGGTGGACTGTGCGAATGTTCACTCGTGTCAGCTCTCCAGCATCATGTCAAAACACGCCGTCCCAGAGATTATATGAAGTGTCTGCTGATGAACTTGAATTGACCCAAGTGAAGAAGAAGCTAAGTAACTGACACTCAGTCCCTGCAGTCATGGAGGAGACAGCTCTCTGAAGATGGCTGAGCAGCAACATGAGCCTGTTAGTTGTTCCTGCTCCGGTCTGCTTTGACCAGGCATGGGAGTCCTGCTGGGAACCATGGAGGAAATTTAATAATCTTTCACTCCAAAACACCGGCGGCATAATGCCAGCCTGAGCCAATGTGCATATTAGTTTACATTTGTGCTAATGGGACAGTATTTCTGTTTTGTAGGCAGCTTGTTTATGAAGTGTCTAGAAATGAATGCAAAGATTAATCATTTAAAAAGAATGTGCCACTTTTTGGGATTTCCAAAATCAGCAGTCAGAAAAGAAGGATTATTTTGTTTTAAATTGCTAATTAGTTGTTTATCTGGAGGATGGAGGGCGTTCAGTAGTAGGATCAAACATGAAGGCCGGCAATTGTCTACCTTTTTGTTGTTTTTGTTTAAAAGCCACCTTTGTTTTGAACCTTTAATTTTCTTTCTCTCTGATTGGGTAGGTTATGAAATCTACTTGTTCAGGAAAACATGGTTTACCTTTCAAATAGGTCCTTTTACCAAATCTATAACAGATTTAATGAGTCCTGTTCAACTGCAGATTGCAGCAGCATGGTACACAAACACTCAAACCTCCCACTAAAATGCGTTTTTTTGGGTCTACCAGCATGAAATGAATCATATTTTCCTTCCAATTTTACATTTTGTTATAATAGTTTTCCCAATCTGAGATTTACAAGCTTTAGTCTCCATCGGTGTCAGAATACACTGTCACTTCTTGTTTCTGGTCAGTCTAGGTCCAGAGATGCATGACATTAAAGCTGCCTTTGTCTAAGTCCGCTATTATTC
Organism: Craterocephalus amniculus; assembly: GCA_036024015.1. Lineage (NCBI taxonomy): Eukaryota > Metazoa > Chordata > Actinopteri > Atheriniformes > Atherinidae > Craterocephalus > Craterocephalus amniculus. The sequence goes on from JAVQJG010120938.1 coordinate 1,509, forward strand.
ACACCCATCGGACAAGTTATTTTAAATCAGAAACTTGATTTATCTATGAATTCTCTAAAAAAAAAAAAAGTAAAGTAAACAACTGTTGCTGTATCAGCGTGAAGCATTAAAGATGTTTAATAAAGCTGCAGCCATTGTCAGCAGCTGTTGCAGTCACTGTTCTGGGTCAGATCTCATGAATGTCCGCTCTGCCTCAGTGGCAAAGCTTGCGTGTTTGGGCTTTCTTGCCAAGCAGATCCTTCGAGTCAACTGTCATGTTATTTTCATTTCTGCTGTCAGCATATCCGAGCTGTTTCTTTTGTTTTGTGTCTGGTTAAGACTTCTTTTTTAAAATCCAGCTTGATTTGAAATGGGCTGCAGTTGTGGGATCCCAGTTATTACTGACTGGGAATATTAGCTTTTACTTTTATTTAGGATATTTGTTGTTTTTGTCAAGCAGGAAAAAGTGGATTATCCACGTGTTTCTGTGCATGATTAATGATTGCTGACATTTGTTCTGTGTAAAAGCTTTTTTTTTCATGTGTAATTGTTGAGCTGGATTTTAGTATTTCCTGTATGTGTTTACATGTATGAGCGACAGGGGAGGGTTACAGTGCCAGCTGTCATCTCTCACTAGTGCTAACTAGCTGCTAATCTCTTTCTCAGCTCCACAATGATGACATTGATTCCCACAGACCATCAACCACCCCATCTGCCACAATAGTCAATTAAACCTGAGCGTAGGGGGTGAGAGGCCGAAGCTCGGGAGGGGGAGGTGAAAGAGGCCGGAGATGAATTTAGAAAGTAACAAAGATATTTTTTGGGAATGTTTTTGTGTGTATTTTTCATGTTTTGTATGCATTTTGTCCTCATGCAATAATTCGGAGTCTAATCTTTCCCGTCCATCTGCCGCAGCACTACATGGCTCCCAGGAGATGAGCTGTAGATTATGGCATAACCTCTTTTCTTTGCACGTTAGACATGTCGTGTTAATGCACGTAGAGCTCAGAGTACAGAGAGGTGTACAGCAAAGTTCACCACAGCCAGCTTTCTTGGCATCAGCAAAACTTAAAAGTCCACTCTGAGATAATTGGCATCACAGGGGTGGTTATCGGCTTTCTTTGTTAGCCCTGCTGTGTTCTGCTGGCTTTGTGCTTGCTCTCTTTAAAAGATGCTGTTTTACGTTTCATTTAACACTTCCTGGGAACAAAGCACAGATCTTGTAACGCCTACCTCAAAACAAAGAACAAGCTACTATGGACAGAAAATAACATGCTTGCAGAAAAAAAAACGTACTGGTAATTGTGTATGTTTTTTGTTTTTTTTACATTTTTTCTTTTGGAGATTAATCTACCATGAGAACCTTAAGAAAATTAAACTGATATAACACCCTTTCAACCTGCGTTGATTTACCAAGCTGACTACCAGCATTCATTCTGTTCAATATTTACTTTAACTTTACTTTGCATCTTTACTTTACTTTACTTTGCATGTACTGTATCTGTTTTGTTAATCAGTTTCTTTATTTTTGAAGATATTGAGAACCCCCCTTGAAAATAAGATGGTGCATCTCAAGGGGTTTATCCTATTGAATAAATAAGAAAATACGTAAAAAAGCGCTTATATTGCGAGAGTCTCTGTGTTTGAGAACTTGAACATCTGCACAGCTCATCTTTGGTTAACGGTTGATATTTAGGAGTTATGCCTGCTAGTTTAATTGTGGTGCGCTTTTGGAAAGGGGGTTTGTTTTCTTTAAAACCTAAAACATCCAAATCCTTCTTCCTGACATAATTAGGTTAAGGTTATTTGACTGACACAAATCTGTCAAATCTCATTATTTAGTTAATTTCCCTCTTGTTTCAATGTATAAACTTGTTTAGTTTTGAATGACTTTTTCTTCTTTTTAATTAACATCACCGAGCAATTTGTACAATTTATTGTGACATCACTAAGCAGAAGATTTAAAGGCTAAACATTAAGGTTTAATACTGTGAAGAAGGGTTGTGTGTGCTGACAGTTCAACTCACTGAGCTTGTCGGTACCATTTAAGCACGGTCTGTCATTAATCCCAGAGTGAAGACAGTGGAGTCCCTGGTCCCATCGGCCTGTTTACAGAGGATCATTTGGGTCACAATAGAGCATACCGTTAATAAGCAAGTGGACAGTTGTCTATCATTGCATGACTTTTTGTTTATGACAGTAGCTTCAGTACAATAAAACCCATAATATACAGCTTGTCAGTAATCAACTTAGCCTATAGTTGCCTATGTTTATGAACCATTACAGTAAGTTAAGTCAGGGATTTTTTCTTGTTTGCTTTTTTAATTTTTGAGCAGAAAGACGTTACCTTTTCTTCTATACGCGATCATTTCGGCTTTTCATACACTAAACCTGTTTCATTTAAGTATTTTCTAAGTTTTATAGGTGGAAAATGTGTTCATTATAAAACATAAAAATTGTCTGACAACTTACATTTGATTACAGGGTCTTTAAACATGTAATTGCAGCGTCCTTTGTTGTTTAAAATTCATGCTTCTCTGCGAGAATGCCAAGTGACTCATAAAAAGTATCTTCTGAGACTTGCAGAATAACTATTTCATTCTTGTCTGTGATCTCTTTGGAAGATAGTGCTGCAGTCACGTGGCCTGTTGTTGGCCCCAAGTCATTGTTAAAAAAACAAAAATGATGAACCAACATGCAGGTTTTCCCTTCTTAAATGCTGTGAAAAGATGCTTAAGAGCTTTTCTTACACACAGGGCCACCTTTGTTTTCGACTCCACCCCATCTACAAAATTTATTTGAAATATACTTAGCATGTGTAAACATAAAAACTAAGAATAACACCAAAATCCAGACATTTTCCCCCTGTGAATATCATTACAATATACATTTATCTTATGTGATTATCAAAGAGAATAAAGACATGAGGAAAATTGTTTAAAAAAAATACTTTGGGTTTTAAAGAATTGCAGAGGCAGCTGGATTTGCAGTCTGTGGGCTATAACAAGAAGCACAGGAGGTGTTAACAGGAGAAAATGAGCAGAGCAGCAGGGCAGAAAGCGAATGTCAGAAACTAAACGGAGGGAAAAAAATACTGATAGAGTGACGAACGCTGTAAAGTCTTCAGACTCTGCTGTTTGTGTTTCTCTCACCATAGGGTCGTGTCTTTCAGAAAGGCCACACAGGGTCCACCAGGTCCACAACAAAAGAAAATCAATGTGTGTGTGTGTGTGCTCGCTCACCAAATCTAAAGTTTGAGACTTGTTCTGTGTAGTGTTGTTCTGTGTCTGTGGGTGGTGTTTTTTGGTTTTGTTTTTTTTTCTACTTTCTGTGTGGGTTTTCTTTATATACACTCACAAACGTATATATAAAAAATTGTGTGGCTGTGTATATGTGTGCATGTGTGTCTGCACATTCACGCCTTTCTTTGCATCTGAAGAGGCTCATTACCCTATTCATTCAGCAGACAGGCAGGTCCTCATTCAGCTTAAAAGTTCCTGTTTATTTCAGCTGAACTCTTGATTATCCTGGTTATTCTGACAGTCTATTGAAGCTGCCAGCCCAAATGAAGCAATTATTTATTTATGCACGGAACAAAGGCACTGCCTGGTGCTGTTTTTTGGCAGGCTGTTCCCATCTACATAGCTGCCACTGCTGCTTATCCAGCCTCACAATGCCTGAAAGAGATTTGAGAGGAGATTTTCTAATGCTCAAATACCACACACTGTAGCCCACTGTAAATATAGGAATACATTTTTTTTAAGAGGAACAATTATTTATTATGTTGAATTCATAAACCCTGTGTGTTTGGACAGTAAATCACTTAGTGCAGTGTTGGCAGAACTTTAAATCCCATGTCATGTTCATCATGTTCATCTGAGTTAGTGCTATGTTACATTCTTTTATCAACTTATAATGTCCCCCAAAGCTAAAGGGGAGAAAAGTGCTTATTCTAGTATTTTTTATCCACAGGATAATTGATTTGTTCAGTAGTCTCAATCTAAAGACTGTTTGTTGCTACCTGGTCAATATTAAGTGAAAGTTCCTAGATTTGCTAAATGTATGGTCTAATTCCCCGGACCTCAGCTAGACTGCATGCTATTTGCTGTGTGACAAAGTTTTTGCATGGAACAACTCTTTACTACTGCAAGCTGCTGACATGGCTGTTTAGCATGCAGTAAAATTAGGAAAAGCCATAAAAAGGCGGCAGGCACGGAAGAGCATCGGCTGGGGTCTGCCTTCCATTCTGCTATCAGCTAGCCAGTAAAGGCCACTGGGCTGAGTGAAACGCCAGTGTGGGGGAAATTTTGGTTCATGATCTGAAATGAGCCATATAACCCTGAATGAATGCTCGCATAGTTTTCTCTGGGACTGAACACTCCTGATGATGTTGCTCTACTCTCAGATAGGATCTTCTGTGATAGGAAAGGGTTTTCATCCCTGTGTGGGATTGACGTTTACTTGTACTACATTTATAATTCACTAGCATTCATTCCTGTTTTAACAGCACGGGGCATGGTGCTCTGTATTTAAACATATGTGCAGTATTGATGAATGTGTTAAGCTATGTAGGACAGCAAAACACCACAAGAAGTGACTCCCACCTCCCCATAAATGCTGCTTTGATTACGCTCTGGCTCACTGTGCTAGCCTTCTTAGTAAGCTGCTGGCTGCCTTATCTCTTCAAAAAAGTCTGGGGCACAAAATTTTCTGACATTTAACTTCTTATAGGCAGTCCCCCTGGAACATATCTGGAGATTTTTATAGCAGCAGCATGAAAACGGCTTTACTTGAGTAGCAACATCTACACAGACACAGCACTTTACCACATAGACAAACAAATCAAGACAAATCATACAGAAAATTAAAAAGACCTATCGAGTTAAAATGGAACACATACAACTGATTAGCAAATGAACACAAATAAATGATTTATCTGTCTGTGAAACAACGCGATACAGAGGCTCCCAAGCAACAGGTTAGACTTTTGATTTCTGTTTTTTGTAATTATGACCAAACTTAAGCATCCATCTATCAATCTACCAGTCCAGATGCAAATATTAATATATATTACCTAAATCACTTTTAATACATGGCTAGAATTCTTATTGGCTGAGAACCCCATTATAATTTTATGTGTGGTAGTAGTCCACTCATGCAGCACTTCTTAAATTTGTCCTTTTTCCCATGAAGGGGAGCTTCATCCACACACCAGTGATATAATGATAACCTTGCTTTCATTTTGTATTCATGCTGTCCATCTGTTAGATCCCTGTGCAATGCCGAGCCCTCTTTAGCTTGCCTATCCATTGCATTCATTTCACCTGGCCTAATGTCTGTGCCGCCCTGTAGTCTCTGTGAGATACATACTATGTGTTGTATTCAACACATTCAGCTTTTAGCCTTTTGTTGTTCGGCTTTAACACAACACATAAATATAGTTTATTCCTATCTTACGGTCCTAATCTTAACCCATGACCTAGTCTTGGAAATATGTGTCGAAATATGTGTGTGTGTGTGTGTGTGTGTGTGTGTGTGTGTGTATGACCGCCCGGTTAGAGATATTTAACCCTTAGAACTAATCCCAACTTACACTAACATACACACCAACATATACACACACAGTCATTGATCCCCTTCTCACGCAAAGCCACTCAGCACAATGCAGCTCTAACATTTTCTGCATACTGCAAGTAAGGAAAAGCGTCAGCTTTAAAAGCTCTTGTGCTCCTAATTGTGCACTTATCAAGCCACATGCAGCTCTCAGTTCGCCAAAAATAGCTCCCATTAAATGCAGGGGGTGAAATGTAGAATGAGTCTGAAATTCCCGCTGCAGAGAATGACTGTAAAATAAATCTTCAGATGTTTTGTCTTTTATTGTTTTTTATTTAATGCTTAAAATTATTTAATTTAGACGGCAATAACCTATCAGTGAAGTGATCATTAGTTGACTGTGTCTTACATGCTCCGCCCTCTTTGATCAACGTGACGGCCCAATGCTCATAATTATAGTGATATTGTTGTATCTATTAATTTTATAACATGTTTTACTTCATCTCCAGAGGTCCATAGATATGGGATAAGCAGTGATACTCCTGCAGACTGCAGCAGTAAACACTGTCATTTATACCATCCAAAAGAGAATATTTACAGGTAGAATGTCAGTGGTATAATGTCGTAAATTACTGTTGAATGTATTTTTATGGAGAATTTGTTCAGAAAATGCTGAAATTTGATTTTATACATTTGTATAAGAGCTTTTTAAAATCTCAATTCCTACATTGTGAGAAAGAATTGGTCGTTTCCCCTCTTACTGTAGCAAGCAGATGGATATGCACAAGTAGCTTATATAGTGTGAGGACATGTGTGGGTGATCGGATTCGTCTTCTCTGCTACACACTTGGTTCTCTGTCTCTATCATTTCATGTGCCAGCCGTCCTACGCTTCTCAGATTCTTTTATTTGTACTTTCACGTTTCCTCTGCAGCCCCTCTTGTGTGAGCTTGTTGTCCATACTTTCTGGATTGTTCACCCAAAGGATACTCACAACAATGCGGATTGGTGAATGTGTGTGTGTGTGTGTGTGTCTGTTATCCTCAATGAGACATGGCTCTGTGAGAGTCTACACATCACCTGTTGCCATGGCAGTTAAATAGGCAGAGAAGGAAAAGGAGGAATGGTAGGAGAGAGACAGGCAGGGGAGGGGAAGAGAGGGAAATTGGATGATGTGTGGCATGTTCTGGAAAAAAAACCAAGAGGAGAGAAAGAGGAGGGAAATTACTGCACATAAAAGGGAAATACAAAGGAGGAAAAAAGACATTCATGTAGGTGCTTAAGTAGTATGTTCCTGAAAGACTAGAAGAGGCGTCTAAAGTAATACGAATGCAAGATATTTACAGTCAGTACTGAGTCATTGTGGAGAAATGGGATAGAGTTGAAGCTCTCTACCTACACCGGTTGAAGAGAAAAGGCTTCAGCTGGTGCTCATATAAAACATAAACACACCTTGAAAAGGATCCTTCACAGTTTTTGCTTTGTTCTTTGTTGTCTAGGAAAGGAAGACATGGCAGACTTGACAGAGATTGAGTTTCACATGATTTCAGGCTGCATCATACATGATTACATTAGTCTCCTCTTAGCACAAATAATAACATCAAGCCATCCCGTACCTGATTGGGTTAACATAATACTCCTCTGACCTCCTCCTCATAAACTCCACGAGCGTGAGCTGCAGCTTCAGTTGGCCTTTTGTTTTGCTTCATTCATCACGGACATGTTTGCTGCTTTGTTCATTTAATCATCTCACAAAGTGCAATATACGCTATTAGCAGTGTGTGTCTGATATTTTAGTTTACTTTTTGTTGCTAAATGCATATCAATACATCTAGCTATCTATGTAGGATGATCTTATCGCTGCAAGTCCTGATTAGTTATCATTTGTTTTTGTTTTATAAGGTCAGCTTAAACATTACTTAAGCGTATTTTAATATTAAAGCAGGAAAACTGTCTAAAGAGATGTAATCTAGGAATTTTTAAAAATGCTTCTTTGAAAGAAGAGAAATAAATAAGAAATTTGAGCCAGGAAAGGCGTGGTTGTTATATTTAATAACAAAACAAAGAGATGGGAACAGTTATTAAAAACTACATTGAATCTGACACATGAAGAAGAGACAGTGTTGACTGAAGCATAAATTTTCAGTCAAGCATGATATAATAGCTAGAAGACAATAATTGTGAATGTTGGAAGTGGAAAAAAGAATAATAGAAGACGTGGTGGACAAGTAAAATGGTACGAGTTAGTAAAATAGCTTGGAGGAAACGGGAGAAAATAAGAGATGAATACTGCAGAAAGAGGATAGGAGAAGAGGAGGAGGGGAAGTGAGCGTGAAGGGGAATGCCATTAACGGCTTTGTGCGGTCCTCCTGACTCAACGATGGACGGACATGGATAAACGAACAAATGAAAGAAGGAGAGTGTGAGAGAACGGTGCCCCTTTCTTAACTGTCTTTTCAGAGATTAGGGAGGAGACCATCAGTCTATTCAAGGCTAACGCTTTCGCAAGCATAAGAGAGGAGAGGAGGCAGCCACATCGTCTGAGGCCTGGAGTTTAGATTTTTCTGTGAACACATCACGTATGTGTTTCTGAGTGAGCATTCAGAAAACATTTAAACCCACGTAAAATGAAAAATGAGGTAGTTGTAAGAGACACAAGTGGAGTCATCATGTAACTGCAACAATGTACTTACACTAACAGAGTGAGAGGTGGTGTGAACTGTCTGTAATATACAGAGACATTAAGGGAGGATGCTGATAATTTGAGTATGAGGCGCAAACATGGAGGAGTAAAATGGCAGAAGAGAGACAGAAGCATGAAGGAGTGTAATCACTGGAGCTGAGAGAGACTGAATAAGGATTTAGTTGTCTTAGCTGTTGCAGAGGATGTTTCAGAGATATGATGCAGGAGCTAGCTTGTAGAAATATACTGATTTAGTCTGACAGCATCTGTCCTGCAGGCGCTGAACTGCTGATTTGATAGTGAGTTGAGACAGAGTTAGCATGAGAGGAAGGAGAAGTGGAGAGTGTGAGAGGGTAATGTGTCCACAGGGACATGAGTAAAGTTCAGTAAGAAAAGATCTTATTTGTTTTTTTCCTCATTTATCAGGAAGAAGGGAAAGTAATGATGTGTTCTGCCACTGCGGTGATGATCAATATTTTTTTTCCTTTTGAATTTGTTAATCAGTATTTGGTACATGATCCATAAGGATCTAACTGGGTTGAGCACCACTTAAAATGATTGTTTTATGTCTTGATGGAGAACTGAAACAACTTTTCTTTGTGATTAGAAATTCCATTAAAAGAAAAAAAAACAATCAATAAAAATCACTGAGCAGCTGATTGGAGGCATCAGACAGTAACATGATTGTTGAAAATAAAACTGCGTGTAAATATCAGGCATTTGATAATCATGCACATCTGAACAGTGAATGGAAGGCTTTGATGACGACTGTGGTCCCGGTGCCAACTCCAGAGCTCTTTCTTCGGAGGCTTAGACACACTAGCCTGTCACCTTGATGTGAAGACAGCACAAAGCTGGTGACAGTTTCAGGAAGTGTGTGTTCAACGGAGGTTCTCACACTCTAAGGACTCCTTCAAATCCATTTGACTCTCTAATCCACCGGTTAGCCTGGCACTCCTTTATTTCTTTCCACACTCCAGTTTTCTGTTTTTTTTCTTGCCATTCCTCATTTGTTTTTCTCCTACTTATACTCTTGCCAAGAGTACACCCACCACCATCACTACAAAAAAAATTACAATTCTCAATGATTATCACAAAACAAGGGCGTTTTCATGGTTTGGCTATAAATCCAGATCGTTGCAACCAACCCTCTCCTATTTCCTTACTGCCTTCCTCTACTTTCAGAGAGCAAGGATGGTGGGGATGGAGGAGGGAAGAAGAAGAATACGGTCGGAGGACAAACGAAAAACTGAGCAATTAGAAATGTAATTAGCTGGAGATGTGCAACAGGGGTAACACTGGCAGAGACATGTTAGGTAAAGTGTAATTACACAGGGGGCAGATCTACAAGTCTGAAGTTTCACACATATGAAGATCCTTGGAAAAATAATGGCAAAAAAAACACAACTTTTCATTTGACAAAATGCTGTATTTTACACAGAATAATTAAGAATTACTTTTAAAGTCCCCACTATAAAACAGACACAGACAAGAGTGATCAGTTTTTGACCACTGATGATTATTTCCCTGCCCAGCTGCCTGACCCCTTACTGAATGTGTGTGTGTGTACTGGCTTCACTTTAATTAAGTTGCACCTGGCATACTTAGTAAACCTGACCCTTTAAAAGAAAAGAAAGACTTTGTTCAGCCTTAGAATATTATATTCTGGCACAAAACCTGACATTGTCAAACATTATATCATTGTGCACAGCCATCTGCTTCAGCCGCTGACATGGCAGCTGTAATTGCTATGTCTCGTTTGTGAGAGGTATAATTGCTTGCATTTCCGTGACTGTTATTCACATGCTTTTTACTTTGCCTCTTTCCCTCACTTTTTCATTGTTGATTTTTTTAAAAACTTAAATCTTCTTTTCTCTTTCTGTCTCTCTCTCCCTCCCCCTGGGCTTCTGTAGAGAGAGGGAGTGAAGAGAAAGAAACCTAATCCTTCTATTGAATAAGAGGTGGACTAGTTAGAGGCCTTTTCTATCTTTTTTTCTAGTGGAAACTGTTCTGGATTTATTCTTCTTTTCATAATGCTTACAGTTACTTCTCAAAACTGTTCAATCACATGTCAAATATTATGATTTACTTTTTATGTTTTTTTCTCCCCCATATTTTTCCTGAACTTATTAATATTACTAGCTTCTTTCACTGGCAAAATGTAGGGACACCCTGCTTGTTGCCTTGTAGCCACTGGGAGAGGCTCTGTATTCCATCCTTTGTCTGATCAATGGATGGACGGCCCTTATTCCAATACAAGGTCGCAGCAGCGTGTCTCAGTAGCTAGTTTGTGAGAGGAAGGGTACATTCTAGACAGGGTAATAGTCCATCACAGGGCCAAAAACTGAATTTCACAGTATTTAGGGCAACTAATTAACTTAGCATCTGTGGGAGGTACCACTCATGCTCAAGGACATCATGCTAACTATGCAAAAAGGCCCAGTTGAGAACCAAACCAGGGAGATGAGGGTGCTCACCCCCACATCATGTGGATGGTGGTTTTGTGACATTATTTGTAGTGACTTGATGATTTTAGATTTTATTTCCTGCTCTGCACTGTTTTTATTTCTTATTGAAATGTCTTGATTTTACTAGTTACGGTGGTGTTTCGGCCTGATTTTATTAAGCAGTTTAGGTGAAGTTCACCACTGTAGCAGCAGTGCTGCAAGCAAGTCTGAGGCACTTTTTCAAGCTTGAGGCTGTGTACGTCATGAGCCTTCTCATTATAACACACATTTACACTTGATTTTATGTTAGGACATGTCCGCAGCATTAAGGAAAGAACAGAGTCTGAATGCTGGGGACTCCTGATCTGTACTGTCATCATGGATCTATTACACACCCTAGTGCAGGGTCAAGCTTGTTTAAAACAGTTTTATACATACTAGATTTTAGATTTCCCAGCAAACTGATTTGCCTTCTAACTAACATACTTTGTATAATCATTTGTTATGTAAACTAAGTTTGAATGAATTCCAGTAAACAGCTTATTAAATGATAAGGCGCAGTTATGGTTTAGTCTACGAGTTGTCATAGAAAAGGCTTTAGCACAGATGCCATGAGAACTTTTTTGCAAGTGTTTTTAAGGATAAAATGGTAAACATCTGCAGACGTGATTACTTTTTATTGTGATTGGAAAGAAATGTTATTATATGTTATTATATGTGAAACACAGTTTGTCCATTTAAACACTAAAACCAGCAAAACCAGGTTCACTGAAGGGAGGCTGATGCTCTACATTTTTCTCATTGGCCATTATGTCTTCCTGTCCCCACCCCCCATCTCATTCTTCTGAATCTTTCCATGTTTTAGTCATTGCCTACCTTCACCCTCAGGCCAAGTTTGGAGGCTTTTTTGCTTTCCTTTCCCTGCTTGTCAATCACAACTGACATACATAATACCAGGCAATTCACTTGAGTTGTTCTCCATGGAAAGCTGATTGCCCCCCCTCCTCCTCCTGTGGGGTGGCACAGCCAAGCCACTTAATATCAATATTCTCTTTGTGGCAAGAGATGGGGGCAATTGCCCTGAATGTCAGAGTAATTGCACACAGTTATTTGCACACATGCAAGTACTTGTGCAGACACACAAACCATATTCCATCACACACACACACGGGAAAACACAATAACTGGGACACACGCAAAATACAAGCCGCACATGTGTAAGGCCCCATATACAGCAGAAACGGGCGGAATGGGGTCATGTAGGAAGGGAGTCACAAACATTTGCTCAAAAGTTTGTCTGAGGTGACTTAAAGAAAGCCTCCATTCTTTCAGACAGGAGATGCATTTATTCAGAGAGCAGCCTCCACTATTAAGTGTGGCCTTCGGCACAAACTGGAAAAATGGGTGAGACGGGTGGACAGATGGGGACACAAACTGCTCTTCAGATTGATTCTTATATGATCATATTTTCACTGGACACATTTCCCATGTTATATTCATGCTAGTTATAGCAGGGCACACAGATATGCTAGTTGAAAATGTTACAAAATGACGCTGAACCTGTATTATCAGCTGTAGAGCTGGGCAATATATCGAGATTTTCAAATAATGAGACTTTGTCACACAGGATATGGAGTAGGGCAATATCGTTTATATCGAGTTAGCTTGTTTTGAGGGAAAAGTATCTCTTTTTTAACTTTATATTTGTCATGGTCATTGAAGTATTTTCTATGGTCTTAACACATCTACTTTAATTTCATTCAAATATTTTAATGCATATGTCCTTGATAAAAGTGCATTTAGCACTCGGGGCTGTAAATTTGAACCTTCTCTTTGTTTACTTGACAAAATTTTTTTTATCAAGAAATATATCATATATCGTGATTAAGGAAAAACGATCAAGATATGAAAATTGAAGTTCACCCAACCCTAATTAGCTGTCATTTAACAGTGATTACATTAACAAATATGTGACCCAGTCAGAAGTGATATGCACAATAAAGGTGTTACACAAATATTTTATGTCTAAATTCAACAAAAATGCCAGTATGCGGTATTGTTCTCACCGTTAAATCACAATTTCCTTTTATGATTTTCTTTTTAAAAAATAAGTGTCATTGTTCTATTTGATAGCTTTTTAATAACTTGATTTCTAGTCCAACTTCCATACAGATTAAATCACATATTGATAGATTTATTGCTGACTCTGTGCCCACAACCTACAGATACACCAAAGAGCAGCCCAGTGTCGATGAAGTTATTCATCTGAGATTCTGTTTTTGGTCTGTGACAAACATCTACTGTCGTGTGGTTTTGATGCAGTTTTAGACCTCTTTGACAGCAAAGGCTATTTCCTGGCACATCTTTCATGCAGGCCAAATTTGTAGGATTTCTTTCTGATTATAGATGTGGCGACACCAGCAGCTGCAAGAGTTATCTTCGGATACTATGATAAAACTTTAGCATTCCTTGAGACTGCAGGGGTGTTCAGTTTGTTAAATTGTAAAATATTTGTGGGTGATTGCCATGGACAGATTTGTTAAGTCATTTTTAATCCCTTGCTGAATTAAAATATCCAGTGCTTTTCCTCCTCTAACTTTCATAAGTCCTCTTTGCATAATTATCTAATTATCTCTGCAGATATTTGCATAATTGTAAGTCGCTTACACAACAAAGAGAATACTATTTCCTTGACGTTGGTGCTTTAAATAAGAAAAGGTCAATATGTCAGTCCCTAAAGAAGTTCCAGTTAATGATATCTAAAAAGTCCTAATTTGTGGGAAAACTGTTCATTGAAGTAGAAATGTGGTGGAAAGGGTTATTGTACTGTACATAGACGTGCTATAATTTGAACACAGAATCGGTGAAGAAGTGATCTTTTATTTAAAGATCTCACACCATTGCAAGAGAAAGCCCAAATAAGTCTCGTTAGAAGAACTGTCATGAAAAATGAATTTCCTTATTCATGACTTCCCATGTGTCATACTGCTTATATACAACTCTGATCCTAAATCAGACACAAGTCTATTGTTGGCAGCACCTTGCTAAAGATTAATAAGGAGGCTTTAATGCACAATTGCTTCATTATTATTGTAACCGTGAGTCAGAAAACACATAATTTTATTCTATTATTTCAGCCTACCCACACCATTTTATTCCTGTATTATCTTCCCCAACATTAACCATCTGTTGTAAAATGTTTGCATTGAATGAAGATGGGCGGTCTATGCATATATGTGCAATACTCAAAACTGTGTCACACAGCTCATGCATCACTGCACCCATTTACTGGTGGGGCAACTCTCCCATCTGCACATCTAGAACAGAGCAATTGAGAAACGATCAAAATATACTTACATGGGTTGACTCCACATTGGCACGCACATAATACGCACACACATATTCATATTTATTGACGCGTAAGTATTTGCCCAGATGCTCCACATATAGTCTGTTAGGATGTACAGAGGCTTTCCTTGCAAGTGCTCTGTTTAGTGTTACAAGCAGACATGCAGACTTTCGCCGTGTTGTGTGCAGCCAAGCAGCATGTTTTGTTTCGTTGCTCCTAACTACATCGAACACCATCATGGTTCTGCTCTGATTACATTGTTCTACCATAATAGCTGTACTGAATATTTTGCTTCAGTTCAATAAGGTGACGTGAACTTTAAAATATTTGAATAGATGTGGATCACATTGCAAGCACTTACTGCTCACAGTGGACACGAGAGAAATATGTTGAAGATATTGGCTTTATTCCAATCTATGATATTCAAGATATCAGTCTGACTTAGGGATGCAAACAATTATCGATTAACAATTAATCTTCCATAAGAAATTACTTGATTAAAATAAATGAATTGCAATTAATCGTTTTGAGCCTATAATTCCTCGCCAGCATGCATAAGGGCGCATGACGCCAGAAGTCATTGATGCACATGCAGGAACACAAGAGAAGGTGTCCTCTGACCGTAGACAAAATAGTTTAATTTATTATATTAAATCAAACTATTAATATTATTAATAATATAATAAAAAATGATATCTTTGTTTGCATTGTTCCATGTGTGAATGTGTTCCTGCTGTAAACAATAAATCTTTTATTAAGGACAATGATTTGCATTTTCGTAGAAAGGAACCTGTCGATTCGGTGGGAAATCTCTTGTTAAGAGATAGCATTTCACACTTATGTGAGAGTAGAAACTATTTAAATCTGTATACATTTCTCTCTATCTCTCTATATATATATATATATATATATATATATATACACACATACATGATAAGAGAAAGGAGAAAATAACAAAGTATGGATCCTTCGGTCTACTCCTTTAAGTTGGTACAAAAATAAAGATCTAAAACCTACTGAACATAAAGCCAGACATGTAACAGCAGTGGTCATCTTGTCAGAGTGAATACTTTATTTTGCTGTTGTGTTTTATCACCTCACAAAGCTGTCACCAGAATGAAGGCTTTGCTCAAGGGAGTGTCAGTAGTAGCTGAGGGTGCATAAATCACACATTTCCAATCATTTTGTAGATTTAAACCAGCACCTAGAAGGTCACAAGTCTTGTTTTCTGTCAGTACAGGTAACAGAGGAGATTCTGTGTGATGTGTGAAGCCTCCTGCTACTGGTTTGCTGAGTCTAAAGACACACAGCCGTGGCTCAAACTTCAGACGCATGTCTTTGCTGTCCCCTACTTCAAAGGGACGGTTGATAGTATGATTGCAGCTATACATATTTTATAATGCTTCTAAATATTGATGCCATACTGTGTGGTGGCATTAGTTGTAGCAGAGGAGCTGCAGCACATGGTCCTCGCTCTCACTTTCCCTTCTTTCTCTTTGATGGTTATTTCAGGTTGAATATGATCCCCCTCCTATGTGCCACTGATCGTTCACATTTTCCTGCACTCAGCAATAGATACGTCTATATATACTGTGTCTGTGTGTATGTGGCAGTTTTTGTTGGCGAATTTCCACTTTTCCACTTTCTATATACATCATGATGTGCTTAGTTAATTTAAATTCTAACAATTTCTCCTGTTTTGTTTGTTTTGTTTTTTTGTTTGTTTCTAAAGCGTTTTCATCCAATGGTGAACTTGGTGTGCAGTGCTGACCTGAGGATGTTCTTGTGTGCCCTGTATGCTCCTGTGTGCACCGAGTATGGCCGGATGTCTATGCCGTGTCGATCGATCTGCCGGCGGGCCAAGGATGAGTGCCACAAGCTCATGGAGATATTTGGAGTAGCTTGGCCAGATGACATGGAGTGCAGCAGGTATGAGTGGGAGAAATTCTACATCCAGGCTTGAACACACACAACGCATGAACACAAACAACACTGCCGACATAAAAACAGATTATTAGCAGCAGTATTTGAACTACCTTCATGCACAGAAGAATGGGAATTTCAAAGAGATTATTATCATTTCTATTTAACTACAGTTTTCATTGTCATGAGTCCACTCAACTGACTGTGTCAAAGTAAAAAGAACAAAAAACAAATGATCACTTTTCTCTGCAGCTATGTGGCATCTGAAGTGTCTTAGTATCCTGCCTCAGTACCAGCAGATAGTGGAAACTTAGGGCTTTTTTAAACCAAAACGCTCAGAAAACGGCAGTAGTAGCCTTGAAAAACTTAAAGTTGAATGTAAATTTGGATCTTAATCATAAAACCATCCTTTAAACTTGATTGTGAGCTCAAATATTATTGTAGTTACCTGCGGGAACATTGATTTAACACCAATTATTATGTAAAAATTCTCCAAGAAAGAAAGCTCTGCTTTAAAACTGAAATCTTCAAGACTGACTTGAAGTCCAACATTGACCACACAAACAAACAAGAAGACGTTTGGATAAACTCTTCTTTATCCAAAAGATGAAGAAAAAAAGAAAGAAAATGAAATGAAATATTGAGCTGTTTTGCCACACGGGGATGTTTGGAGCGGTGAATGTAAGTCATCACACAGGAAAAGTAATATAACGAACAGGTGAACAGCCATCCTGTAGGTTTTAAATGGTTAACTCCAGTCATATTGTCATACAGCAACTCTTCTTTTCCAGCATTGGTTATTCCAAAAATCTAAACTCAGCTGCCTGAATAGGGCTTCTTGCTGTCTCTTTTTATAGTTTGGTGCTCAGTTTCCATCTACATTATGCAGCAAATCTAATCTCTCAAGTCACTGCTAAACCTCTTCCTGACATGCTGATGCAACTTTAATGTTACTTTAAGGTGGTCGTGTGTGGATGTTGATGCCATCATGACATTCAATTATATGAACTTACATAAGTAACTGTCTCAGAAGTAAATGCTCCGTGGTCTCGCATGGTTGTTGTATTTCAGGTTTCCAGATTGTGATGAAGCCTATCCTCGCCCAGAGGACCTGCTAACAGGCTCCGAACCCACAGACCAGTCATCCATGACCGTTCACAGGGATTACGGCTTTTGGTGCCCAAGAGAGCTCAAGGTGGATCCAGACCTGGGTTACAATTTTATGGGGAAAAAGGACTGCTCCGCCCCCTGCCCTTCAATGTTCTTCAGCCGGCAGGAACTGACCTTCATGCGATACTTCATTGGAGTTGTCTCCGTTGTTTGTCTGTCGGCAACACTCTTCACCTTCCTGACGTTCCTCATCGATGTGACCAGGTCTGACTGGCTACTTATTATCTCATGTCTTATACCTACTTACTTATACCAGAAGTGAAATGAATATTCTGGACATTTAAATGTTTTTTATTGGTGTTAATAAGAAAATGCAGAAACAAAATCAGTATCGCATTTTCTCCACAGGTTCCGATACCCCGAGCGGCCGATCATCTTCTATGCCGTGTGCTACGTCATGGTGTCGTTGGTCTTCTTCCTGGGTTTTCTCTTGGAGGACCGGGTCGCATGCAACGCCGTCAGCCCTTCCCAGTTCAGAGCCTCAACCATCACACAGGGCTCCCACAACAAGGTGAGGCCCGCTGCTCCTGCTCTAACGTCACACATTGAACTAATGGGAATTAATTCTTCTAATCCTATCAGCCGAGAGGTTTTACAGACTCCGGCCACATGCTTGATTAAACACGAGTTGTTCTTCTCCCTGTCCTCTCCCAGGCGTGCACGCTTTTCTTCATGGTGCTGTATTTCTTCACCATGGCTGGCAGCGTGTGGTGGGTCATACTGACAATCACTTGGTTCCTGGCTGCTGTGCCGAAATGGGGCAGCGAGGCCATTGAGAAGAAAGCCCTCCTCTTCCATGCTGTTGCCTGGGGCCTCCCGGGGGCCCTGACTATCACCCTGTTGGCCCTTAATAAAATAGAGGGCGATGGGATCAGTGGAGTGTGTTTCATAGGGCTGTATGATATAGACGCCCTGAGGTGGTTTGTCCTGGCGCCACTCTGCTTCAACGTGGCGGTGAGTAGAGTCAGAGGAGAAATGAGTGCATGGGTGGGTGAAAGAAACGATGATGGGTTGTTGAGCAGATTGATAGGTGGATGATTTCATCATTAGATTGAAGGAGAGGTGGCTTATTAATTAAATAATGGCAAAATGACTAGAAATGTCTGAGAAAAGCTCATTCATGGTAACTCTGTGTGATTTGTTTCTGAGTGCCAACCTGCAGTTTGTTTTGATTTCCTCAGGTTGGCGTCTCCCTGCTTTTGGTGGGCATCGTTGCTCTAAACCGGGTGCGCATGGAGATTCCACTGGAGAAGGAGAACCAGGCCAAACTAGTCAAGTTCATGATCCGAATGGGAGTGTTTTCCGTGCTCTACCTGGTCCCCTTGTTCACTGTGATCGGGTGCTACGTCTACGAACACACCTACCGGCACATTTGGGAGACCACATGGATGGAGGAGAACTGCAGACGTTACCACATCCCATGCCCATACAAGGTAAAGGAAGGGGAAATTGTAAAATCATGTGATGATGTTGCTCTTCAAAGAAAATCTGTTATTTGTTAGGTGGGACAGTTATATAGTGGGTTTTGTAAAAAAAAACACTGTTATTGTGCATGTGTGATTTAAACATCACAACAAAAAAGTTCATTCAGATACAAGGCGAGGTTTTACTGTATGTTACGGTGCACCAAGATTTCTATCTAAAGCATAAAAAATGGTAAAAACATAGATTTTAAATCATTTTTGGCAATGATTTTAGTTTTTCTTTCATTATTGCCTCTGTTGAAGTTATGACCAAGAACAGGCTTTTCATTTTGATGACAAGGATGTTCTGGCCAGTGGATCAGTGAATGATCAAGCCCTCTGTGTGTGTGTGTGTGTGTGTGTGTG
>JAVQJG010120949.1:0-37838 GCA_036024015.1 Craterocephalus amniculus
GCTGCTCTGAGTTAGCACAGCCCAGGGAATCATTTTAGTATTGATAGTTTTAATGGAGGCTAATTCTTCGGCATGATTAATACTCGGCTTTTGTAGGTGCAACCATCCGGAATCCATATCGTGTCGTTATTCTCCGGAATATCTTTCAATCCAGATATAGGCGGCTGATCAACTCAATTTGCGCTGTGGATCCTTTGACCAGACAGGAGTTCAGATAATTCCCAAACTGAAACTCGTAGTGGTTGTTTGAAGCCACGAGCGCAGGACAAACTATTAAGATGACAAATACCGTCCCCACGGAAGATTCTGTTTATTACCGAGCAAGCTGCGCTGGAATCGCGTTACAGTTCGAAGATTGCGATAGAGTTGGAGGACAAGGAGCAAAGGAGGAAGAGAGGGAGGAGAAGCAGGGGAAAGCTTCTGAGCCGCGCCACAGAAGCACCGCTGACGGCCAAGTTGTGGCTCCTGTGATGGACTGAGCTGGAGAAGGAGGGAACCCTGTGACAGCCATCCTCGCGCTTTTCCTCTGAAGCCTTCGCTCCTGTCAAACGCGCGCGCGGACACGTTGCAGCGCAGGTGAGGAGCAGGAGCGGCTGTCTATTCAACGAATTAGCCCTAATGACTGAAATACTACAAGCTTTCAAAGAGGACAACGTCGGCGTTTTATCTGAAAACCCAGGTCTGCACAAACTGATCTCACCTTTATCCCGAGGAGCGGGAGGTCCTGGACCCTCAGCCCCCTCCCACGTGCCCCGGAAACCCACAGGATCAAGTCTGTACCCACAGATGCAAGTGATCTAACACGATTTCTTTATTAGGAAGTCCTGTTTTACTGGGTAAGTGTTGTGTTGAAGTGTGTGTGTGTGTGAAGAGAAGGTGGCATAGAGGAAAGCTTAGATGAATCTCACATTGCAGTCTTGGTGACAGGTCTGAGGAGACTTGTCCATTTTTTCAGCTTATGGTTCAGTCCTTCCGGCCTGGATGCTGCGCACAGGCAGGAAGGACTGGACCAGATGTTCAATCAGCAGTAGCCACAGCACAGAGGGCGGCTGTCCAGCAACTTCTGCCTCCTGCTGAACTTGAACTTACACTGGTATGGTACTGACAGGCATCTAGTCAAAATAGGATGTCAGCATACAGATTAAAAAAAGGGTTTTTTATTTTTAAAGAACAGTTTAATCACATTTTCCCTTGCTGATAGGAGATTCTGCATTTGAAGCTTTCAGTGTGTATCATATTATTTGCAGGTTTATCTTAAAGAGTCCCGTGTGTTACAGGACTACAGCCCTGTATGATGGAAGTCCTGCTGATTGGTGCAAACTGTTCAGTGCTGTTGGTGGTATGAGCACTTCCCAGGAGCCACAATGTTAGTTTGGCTAAGTTTTACTGCATATTGGAGCCCTAAAGAGTAAAAAAGGTCAACTTTTCACAAAACACATGATTTCATTTTGAATAAAGAGATTGGTTTGTGATTGGAGAGAGAGCAGGAGACCATTAGAGCCAGGCAAGGTTATTTCCTGTTTCTGGTGTGTGCAACCCCTGTAAATCAAATTAAATTGAGAATATTTGCTGCTTTCCTTGGGCTGTTTTAGTCACCACTTACCAAATACTTATAGAAGCTTCCCAGTCATTATCCAACTTTCTATTAGTAAATGAAAAAACAAGGAAATGCCAGTGTGAACAAGCAAAGGAAACCATAAGGATGGCAAAGTGGGCCAGGACTAATTTCTGCTTTAGCCTGGACCAGGGAACTGGGAACCAGATGTGACGTAATTTTTGGACTGGTCAAACTAACTAATCCACAGACTCTCTCTTTATTTGGGAAACATATATTCTATTTGTGAAGAAGCAGAAAAAGGTCAATTTCTCTCTCTTCTTGTTTGTGTTGTTAATTAGTTCAGCTCCATTTCATCACTTCAAAAATTATTTGGGCAAGTGAGATGTTTTTGAACTCTGACAAATACAGTAAAGATTTGACAAATCACAAACTTAAATTTAAAGAGTTTATACTTCTGTAAGATGATATAGTTTAGATTTGACTGGTCCAGTTTTTTAGTTTTACATCAGGACCTGATTTAAGGTGGTCTAGACCCCCCCCCCCCCAAAATAGTGTAATAGGCTTTTTCTGCCTTTACTTCATTTTACTACAAATTTGAAAATCAGTGCTGTCTTGTATAAAGTAGTGGATGATTGTGATACAGTTTAAGAAAAGCTTCATTTGTTCTCAGGTTAAGGGGACTGATTACAGTGTTGCACACTCTAGATGGGAAATAACAGCCCTTTTGCAACAGACTTGGTGCAGTCAAAAGCTTGAATTGTTGTCCCCATCTTTTAAAACATATGATTGCTTCCTGAAAAGAACATTATAAATTCCCATACTGCTATCTTCAGTAAAAATCTCTGCAAAGACAGTCGGTAGGCAATTTAGCTAATTAGTCAGTGAGACTTTCTTGCCATTTCCCTAAACCTGTATTGCTAATTATCTTTCTGTGGGTGCTGCACACAAACACCTGCACTGACTACAGGGGTGCTCTGCCAGCTGGATTATCCATCAAAGAGCTAACTCTGTAATTCACTCATGGCAGGACACAAGATGAAATGAGAATTTGCAGGCTTACTTTAGTTGTCAGGTAACTCTTCTTGTTGCAAGTTCTTCATCAAAATCAGGCTCAATTTACAAAAACAGAACCGCCGTTTTCTTGGAAATGTTATTTGGCTAAATCTGGTGGATATTCTGCAGAAATACTTGTGTGATTTTATGCATTCTTTGCCGTGACAGTGTTCCTCCATCGCAGCTGGCGGCAGATGTAGTTAATATTTGGACACTGCGGATGGCCACCATCTTCACGGACCATTATGTAGCACAGATATTGCACTCGATGGGCTCTTCTAGCTTAACCAAGAAACAATGCGGTGGAGAGGAAAGTGCTTTAGTTAATGAAATATCAGGCTGCACTCCTGATGGAAGAAGATAAGTCCTGCTCACTGTGACTCATTCCTCCACACTGGATTTCCTCATCCTCCTCCACATGAAAGAGACACCAGTGCGCGATGCAACCGTCTCATACAAACTCTTCACAGAATTGTTTCGTGAGTTTAGCTGAACTAAAACGGCATGAATCACAGACATCAATTAATTTCTCTCAATTCCTCATAAGCTGTTGAAAATCTGGCCCCCTTGCTTCCTTGTCACAGTTGTCAGCTGGGACCCGACAGCCGGCAAAGAGCTGAATTTATTCCAGCACAACATTTCTGTCATAATTCTGCTGTTCCTCAGCCATCGTCGGCGCAGTGCGAAGACTCAGCTTTAAACAGTTTATTTCTGCCAAGGACAGGCACGCTTTGTCAGTCTGACTGAATGTTGTAAAAAAAAAAAAAAGTAAGTACCCTTCTCATTGAGTTTCAGTCCTGGTGTTTCCTCAAATTGTTGTCTTTTGCCTCAGGCCACGAATTTCTCTCCCGTCCTCATTGTATAAGTGCACCAACAGAAAAGTACAGGATATTTTTATCTTTCAGCTAATTATTGGCCCTCCTGAGCCTCTCCTCTCACTAAACACAGTCTACCTCTGCACTGCCTCACAATGATAATTCTCTCATTTGTAGAGCTGCCCAAAAGTATTCATGTCTTCTAATATGGGTCCACTGGGGTTTGCATGCTGTTAATTTTGTCATCTTGATGTATGCAAGGCTCTGTTCAGACAGCTGTAACTTTACAAGGCAAGAATTAGACACCAAATTTGACGAAAGGCTCAGACAAGTGTTCAGTTGGTGCAAGGTAGATAAATGATGGATATACACAAAAATGTGTGTGCACCTCGTAGTGCAAAAAGGAATGAGGATACCTCTGTATTCTTTGGAGCGTGCATTCATGCATTTTTTCAGCCTCGTGATGAGACTGAAATGGAAAAGGTTGTGTTTCAGGATAGCTGCTCTGATGTTGGAAATATGCCTTTTGGAGAACGACAAGGATTTAGGAACTATTTAGATTTTCTAAAATGAACGAATGACTCACAGGACTGTTCTTCAACTGTATCATGTGCCAAAAAGCTGATGCTGCTTCTATGCGTCTCATTTATTAATCAAACAAACTAAATGGTGTGATTTTAAATCTTTACATTCAGCAGTTTTTGTTCTTTTTATGAGTCCAGAGCTAAGAATATCAACAAAACAGTTTTCAACCTTGTCTCTGTTTTTACATCCAGTAAACTGCTGCTTCTGTTTAATTATCTTTTTAGCTGTGGTGTTGTTTTGGTATGCCTACGTGGAAGGGTTTTTTCACCTATTTGTAAGCTAAAAACCTTTTGCAAAATTTCAAAAAGATTTATAAAATATAGCTATTTATGCACAAATATCTAATCCAGCACGTTTTATGCATGTTTTCAGTAGGTGCTGTATTTCACATATTGAATACTCAAACCTTACTATAGAGCTCATCCTAAAAGTGGAAAAGAAAGTACAGATAAAAAAAAATATGTGTTTGTGGTGTCTGCTGCTTTTCCATGAAAGTAACCATAATCTGTTAATATTACCAACTCATGGTTTCCATTGAAGTGCTTCAGATTCAGACGTGGAATGTGAACGGTGGATCTGTTAGTGCAAGAGGCTTCAAAAATCTGAATCTGCTCCTGTGCTTGTTTTTGATGGACACATTCATATTCAGCTGGTGACACACACTGAAAGCTGCATGGCAACCGCCACAAATACTGTAGCTGTTAACATTACATTGTCCATTTTGAGGATCAGTTTTCATTATAAAACAAAGGTTTGACATGTAATTTTAGATTGCTTAAACACCAGGGTTCTAAAAACCTCATGGGATTAAAGGGTTATATTTTGTGCACTGATGCACATGAGGATATGAGGGAATAAAACAGCCATCAATTGCAACAGAGCAACAATTACAGATATTTGCAGACACATCTCTTGCTGATTTGCACAGACAGAATACTGATTACTGAACATGTCATTCAGCTGTCTGACACCTGGATTGCAAGGACTCGACATTTTAAGGATGGCCACATCTGATTGGTGTCATGAGCCCATGTTAAAAGAAATAACCTTTGTCACTTATTTACATATTGCACTTCTTTGGATAACAGTAAACATCAGTTATTTTGCAACTTTTTCTGAATTAATTTAAGACTGGAATTTAATAAGACTGGAAACTTAAAAAGAAAGCTTTCACATGGCTCAGGGTATCTTTCCTGAAATGGATGTCTTACTCTGTCTTTAGAAAATCTGAAACACATTCATCTGCTGACAGTGAACCGAGCTGTGTTTTTACAGCTAGTCTGTAAAAGAGTACAGTACAAATTATAAGCCTGCATTTAACAAATATCTAGATGTAGAAGAATTGAACATGTTAATAATGTAATTTGTTACTTGATTCTGGGGGACTAGATGTTCTTTTTTTAGTGTATAAACATATAAATGAGTCATTTTTAATGGAAACAAACTTTCAGAAATAAGATAAAATAAGAGGAGTTTTTGGAACCTTGGAATTTTTAAACATGACTGGAGGGGATCTTTAAATGCCGATGTATCTGTGGAAATGCTTATCAATTAATCATACTAGCAGCTTGTGGTTGAGCAGCTTTGTGACATTTAGCTTGCAACGCTATAAAGGGCAACTATGATATGCTGCAAGTAAAGCAGCATAAAAACATGATGTTTCATGACAAATGTGTGAAGGTGGTTGTGTCTCTTTATCATACTGCCCTTTACATTTTCATTAGATTCAAGTTTTAGATTTGGGTGAAAATTTATAAAAGATCCGAAGAAGCCACAGCTTCCACTTGCGTTTCCTTCTCCACTTAAGATGAAGTCCTTCATTTACAACAGGTCAGTCGTGCACAGCGGTGCTGGTGAGAGGGTTTTTGTCTGACCCTCAGCCGGGGCTTTTCTGTGTGAAGTTTGCACGTTTTCCTTGGTATTTTTTAAATTCTCCCTCGCAGTGAGTGTGAATGGTTGTTTGTCTGTGTCGGTCCTGCGATGGACTAGTGACCCATCCCAGCTGGGATAGTGTCTGGATAAATGAAGTATATGTGTCTGTGTTTTAAAATTCAATTACAAATTACCTGCATTTTGTTTTTTCTTTTGCTGTGTTCAATAATAAGTTGTGATTGTCGGTCCTTCTGTCAAAACCCGCCCCCTCTCACCCCCCAACCCTAAAAAAAACAACAAAAAAACAGTTTACTTGTGTCTGTGCCATTTAGCTGCATGGACACATCTTCAAAGACGTGGCTGCCGCATCAGAGTCAGTTTGGGTTGGTTGGTCAAGTGGAGGTTTGCTGTGCTGGACCTGGAGTTTTAACCCCAAGTGAGTCACTTTAGCCAAGAACCAGTCTGCTTTTTTCTCCACTGTAATTTTTCTCAGCTTCGTCTCCAGTCTTTTGTGGTCCAGTAAGGTTTTTTCTGTTATTTATGTTTTTATATGTCCCCTCTTAACGCTTCTGTTTTCTCTGTTTTGTAGTGACCAGTGAAGGGTTTAACATGCACGTTTGTCTTAGCTCCGCCACGGTTTTCCAGTTCCAGACGTAGATGTAGCTACTCTGACCTGAGCACGATGAAGCTTCCCTAAATTACCTCTGTGTTTAGATTGTCTTTTTTAAGCATTATGAGTTTTCTTTTGCATCCTCTGGGTTTGATAGTCTCATTTGCCTTTTACGCAATCTTTAAAACACTTGGAGACTATCCCCGCTCCATTTCTGCTCCTCTCAGGAACACAGTGAGAAATAGTTTCCGGTGGGTTAGCACAGCGTGTAAAGCTGTGTTTTAATTCCAAACATTAAGGCCTTTACTGTTCTTAAACGTGTAAGAAAGAAGCAAATAAGAGGCATTTTGCGCTGCAGGGAAAAGTCTGAGTCATCGTCAGGAGCTTCAAATCGCAGTTTGTTTTCTAGAATTTCAATCCCAACTCTTTTATTTGAGTCTGGACATTTGCAAGCATAGCAATAATGCACCTAAATACATTAGTAGAAATGAAGGTATTTTGATGGAGAGCAGTGCACAAGGAACAGGTTCCTATGGTAACTAGGCCACACTCCCCTTGGCTAGTTCACACACACACAAGCAGAGGGACAGGCAGGAGGAAGACAGGAATGCTGGAAAACACAGATGATGGAGGGCAACTTCAGCTTGTTTATTTAGCTCGCAGTTCATCGTCTTTCCTAAGAAGGCATTTTTCCATGTCCTCAGCCTTAAGAAATACTGGTTCCATCGCAGGATGCCTGGAGACGCTTCTATTGTGTGTTTCGCCTCCTGATTTTCCAAAAATATCCGTTAGGTTTTAAGCTGATCACAGGTTGTTTCCCGTGGCTCCCTACCCACACTGCCCCTTCTTCCTCAACCCCTCCACCCACCTCTCCTTTCAAATCCTGCAGCTCTGCCTCTTCTGTGCATTTTACATTTACCTCATTACAGTGTTGTTTCTAAACATAGCACACGAGTGGCTCTGAATGCAGGAGAGCTGCCATGTTTTTATTGCTCAACTTTTCTAAACTGACAGTTCATTTTTTTCTCCTCCATGTTTGGTGGATACAGTATTACCAGTATTACCTTTCTTATGGTGTCTTGGTAGTAATTAAGCTGATGGCAGTATGCTAAGTTCCCTATGCTTTGGCCTTCAGTTAAAGGGTTTCTTAACGCACACTGCTGCTGCTAGATAAAATCTTCTTCCATCTGTTTCGATGTAGAGAGGTTTGCTGCTACCTTTTGCCCTATTTTGTGTATTTTTGTTCCAACTGCTGTCAAACTGGTTGAATTTATGGTGATGGATTTGCCAACTTGACCTGGTTTTTTGGTTATTTGCGTTTAATATGATCGCTATGTTTTGTGTCTGTGTCCAAATCTTGCAG
Source organism: Craterocephalus amniculus (assembly GCA_036024015.1). NCBI lineage: Eukaryota > Metazoa > Chordata > Actinopteri > Atheriniformes > Atherinidae > Craterocephalus > Craterocephalus amniculus. The sequence continues at coordinate 7,857 of JAVQJG010120949.1, forward strand.
GATTATCCTGAAATCACGCGATAATTCGGACCAAAACACCGGTGGGAAATTCTATTACCTGACTAAAACATAGAGATTATCAGGTAATACAGATACTTTCGTTCATTTCTCCTCTGTAGTACGTTGTCGGACACTCGTTGAGACTATCAGAGCACTTCAGTGTGGAAAACAACCCACGTTTTTAGTTGCGGGAGCAGTTGCCCAATACTTATCATTAGCTGTGCTGATAGCTGCCTGCCCAGCTAAATACTGGAGCTATGTTGTAAATTGCTTTCACCATCACTCACATGTCTGAAAGGAAAGATGAAAACAGACACCAGGTTAAAATAAGTAAAATTCTCTTTTACTTTAAAGACGAACAAATGCATTGGGATTGACTTTTTTGCTTTGCTCTGAACAACAAGCTCAACAGTATTGTGTAAGTCCCTTTAGTAAGGACGGATAATAATGCTTTGCCAGTGCTTTTTTCAAGAATTTATAAGAATAAATAATAGTGCTTTCACTGTTGGTTTGTTTAATTAGAATTCTGATTTTACAATCCATTCAAGTTTATGCTAGTATTTACACCCTGTGATTTTTCTTCCTTTCTGCCATGCACATCTAAAAATATTAAAGTCTTTGAGTCAATACGTTTAGTTTTCACAACAGTATATACAGCCAATAATAAGCCAAGAACAAACATCCTAAATCTGTAGCAACTACAAAATAATAAGGCTTGACATGGCTTTGATAGAAAAAGCTAGCTGCGTCTGTTTGAACTACTTTTCCACAGCGGTATTTGCTTTTTCTAGCTTTCTGTTGGTCAAGTGCAACAATGCCTCTTAACTTTAACGGTTCTTACCTGTAGCTCTGAAGTAATTTATAACTTCACTTCAGGTGAATAGCACAAAAGATGACAATGAAGATTCTTAAGTAACCTTCACCTCATATCTAAAATGTCAGAATATGACATATTTTTGTAAAGTATAAACCTTTTTAATCCTGCTCATGATGCTGTTACAGCAGATGCATGACAAAACAATAAACTACAACTCTTTGTAAATGCTAAAGATACCAAATAAGGGATGTAGACCAAGATATAACCTCAATGTATTTTTAAAAAGCACCTTTGGTTCAGACAGAAAATAACTGAACAAATTGGGATGACAATGAATTGTGTGAAAATTTGATACAAATCTGCAGATAACAGTGTTAGCGGTGTCACTGCAGAGTTCCCGTATCCTGGAATTAGAGATCAGCTCATAATATTTCTGTAACAAGTTTTTTTAAGTAAGTATTGATTATAAGATTCTTCCAGTTGTGTTTCAGCTCAGGGTTTATATGTTAGAAGAATCAGTCACTTAAACACAATTCGAACAATTACCAAATTTGCTATATTAAGTCTGAAATAACAAGTGGCGTTCTTTGCTGTTAAATGCTGTAGGCATAGAAAATTGATAAACAATTTGCACACAAGCTCAGATGAACTGATAGATACTTTTCAATCAAACCAGACAGCTTACATATGAAATCACAAATGCACGCAGTAGACTAATCAAATCGTTGTCACTATATAACAGTGAAATACGTCATAAATATACAACAGATCTTACTGGTGGAATAAGCTGCCTACAATATGTTACAGTACCAGATGTTGGTGTAAATGGCGGCCTCGGAGAGAAAGTCTTTCAGCCACATTCGCTAGTGCGTGGTTTATCCAATAAGACTCAGAGGAAAATCTGTCAAAGATCCCAGTGTAAAGACTCCAGAGGCAAGTGTTGGTGGTGATCCCCAACAGAAACGGTGCATTGTCATTTTGTGGAAGTCTAAAGATGGTGCTGGAGCTCCAAATTCTTGCATCTGGAAAAGATGTACTTGAGAAAAAACCATCATTAGGTGTTGTATAAGTTTTAGACTTTAGAGACAGTATAGTGGGAAAACCATCGGTGCCTCATACTAATGCACATTGATATTAAAAGTAGGCATAAAAAAACAAAACAAAACAAGTTCATCCAAGTACAATGTAAGAAACATTTAATTTGATTTGGCAAAATTATGAATAATGTTCACCTTGAGTGTAGGTGATCCAGTATAATTAAAAAAGCATTAAATTATGTTTTCATTAAGCAATATTATTGATGACTATCTGATGCTGCTGGGAAAAGATCAAATCCCCATACCTTAATCATTGGTTGGTTGTCATCATGATCTGTATTTACTAGATGCAATATGGCAATTACGGAGACTCCCATATGACATGAGTGCGACATCTGCCCCAGCAGGCCTGTCTCTGAGTCACTGGAAGCTTTGTTCTGCAGACCAGTCATAACGAGATCCTGTGTGTGTGATCTGTTTCTGGAAACTGTCGCTCCAAACTGGTCTGCTGCATCATCATTATGGATAGTTAGATTTACTTGGTAACTTTAGTATATACTCTCACAGGCAAAAAGTACAAGAACAACAAAAAAAACATTGGTTTCGCAACACTAACGTGTGCGCCACACATGAGATAACACCAAACAGCACATCAAACAATCTGCACTGAAAGATTCTTAATTTTGCTCTGAAATCGTAAAATTTTTAGTTTTTATTTTGACTTGTATCAAATTCTCAAAACTAACAGCTGATAATAAATACAAATTATTGTCAGCACATAAAAATCTACATATTTTCTTCCACTGGTACTTTCTGTAGAAATTTGGCTAGAAATGAAATTGAGTCATTTGTGTCCTCTAGAACAAGTTTTCCCCTAACCTTTTGAGCCATGACCCAGAAAGTTAGCCTCATTGGTGTTGCCTCCCCCCTCGTGCGGCGACAGTAATTAATTGTTTGATAGTAGATGGGTCATCCTGAATAAGGAGGATTAATGTGGATTTATAAATTAGCGTGTTAAAAAACATCAACTCAGTTTTAGATTTCTCTGCATTAATGGTTTAATTCTGACAGCCATGATAGAAAACCACAATTTTTTTATTTTTTTTCCGGAGAAATATTGGTTATATATTTTTCATAATTATCTGGCAACCCCCTAAAGTGAAGCGGCAACCCAGTGAGGGTCCTGGACCCCAGTTTGGGAATCACTGCTGTAGAGAACACTAAATACATGAAAGTGTTGAGAGGCGTTTTGCAGCTCTTATGAAATGTGTGAATACTTTTTCACATCAAATTATAGGATTTGTTTTTTGATCGAAAGATCTGCAAAGCCTTTTCCCAGCCACATCGTTTTCTATTAATGAACTGTTGATGGAGATGAAATATCTCATCTCTGAGTACAAACATTCAGCAAACACATTTGCAGCAAAAGTAGCTGCAGACGTGTGTGTGCCTTTTACAGTGAGCTGTAAATAACAGCAGTTTTCAGACTTTATCCAAATAGCATAATAATTGAGGTTCATCAACAAATACCTGTGCTATAATAATACTAATAAAAATAATAATACAATAATACTAATGAGCCTTATTATACATAGATATAGTACTATTAAAGAAACTAAGTTGTGAGCACAGAAATCTCTATATAAGCCACAAGTAAAAAGAGAAAATACCCAATTAGAATGCCAATAAGTAGAAATATTAAATAAATATTAGGATGCTAACTAACACACATTGCAGCATAGCCTTGTCAGTGTTAGAGTGATGCTGGTGTTAGCACTTCGCTCAAAGCATCACTGTTTCTTGCTGTGAAAACGCCAGTCAATCCGACTGGCAACCCCTTGGAACCACTAAAGAAATATTTGTTTTTATCAAGGGGGCTGCTTCACACAGATCTCATGCTGGAATAAAATTAGGTGAATAAAAAAGGAAATCCAGTGCAGATTTGCAGAAAAGTTTTACCAGAAGTACCACTGAGTCCCAGGGCTGTGCTGTTATAAGTATGAGTACTTCATAACATCATATTACCTCACTTCAAAGAAATTAAACTGTCATTTAAACGTGCAACTATCTAGCCAGGACAACTCAAGTTTGTTTATGAAGCACATTTAAAACAACCTCAGTTGACCAAAGTGCTGTACAGAACCAAATAGATAAGATCAATAAGTCAATAAAATAAACACATATCTAATAAAAATACAACAGGAATAAAACAGCACTAAAGGATAAATAAACTGCGATAAAATCATATCAATAGAAATAAAAGTACAATAAGAACAACACTAAAAGCCAAATGAATATTCATGAAGGAGTAAAAGCCTCCTCCATGAGTATGTGATGTGTTTTCTCTACAAACTGATCTCCTTATTTGTATCAGTAAATTATAAATGGCATTGCTAGCTATGGTTCAAGTTCAGTAAAAGGGCTGGATAGCAGCTTAAAGCTTGCAGGTGGCTATGTTCCTGCTGTAGCCAGATACTTAGCAGGCCAATAAGCAATAATTAGCTGGCCATCGTAACTGAGCAACTGACAGTAACAAATGAGCTGGCAACTATAGAATGGAATATAATAGAATAGATCCTTATTGCCCTCTGAGCGAGAACATTTTCTTCCTCTCATCACAGAACACAGGCACAGAGCAGAATGACATATGTGTTTTAATACTGCACTGAGATAAAATTGCATTTAAAACCACATTGAACACTGAAAAAAGGTCAAAATTAAAGAGGTAAAAAAAAAATTTTTTTTCCAATGTGCGCACATCTCATATATCTAACACAGCTAGATTAGCTGGATTATCTATTGTCTCAACTGTGCAGTGGCACGGAGAGGCTAGCAACTAGCATCTTTAGTCAAGTAACCTACTAGATAAGATGCTCTCTCCTCAAGCGGTGGCATATCTTGGCTGGAAATCATCATGCCTGAGCTGACAAAATACAGAATTTTCTAGCGCTTCGGTTACTTTTATGCCAAAGTTACTGAATTGGCTTGTCTTCTTGCACTTGCACAATATTTTACTGCCACCTGCTGTTGACTTGGCTGCTGTCTGTGGCTCTTCAGGATCTCAGTGGGACTTTTAGGTAAAATAAATGAAAATGAATTAAAATTTTGTATTCTGTGTTCTGTCTAGATGGAAGAAAAAGGAAAGTCAGAGCACAAAACTAGCTCATTTTCCCTCCCAGTTTCAGTCAGAGTACTCAGTGAGTTTGAATCTGACACTTACCACATGAACAAAGAGGACTGTGTGTAATATTCTCATTACTGGATTTCTTATTAGGATTCTTTAAGTTGTTTGTCCTGTTGGAAGTCTCCAGTACTCTGTCTGGATTTTAGGCTCAGGGTTGAGGCAAAGACTGATCCAGCTGGTTAGCTGTATAATTATAGGTCTGGTAATGATTGCTGATTGCATGCTCTTGGTGTTATGGAGAGTTGATGCTGTTTTTACATGAAAAATTCAAAATATCTGGAGCAAAACATCCGTTTTATGGTTTGTGTTTTCTTCAAGTTCCTTATGTTGTGATAACTTAAATTTGTTGTAGGTAGCCTATTGTTTTTCACTGAAAGTCAAAGTAATATGTAGAAACCCCTGGATTTTATTACATTTATCCAAAAGTTTCCAAAGATGTATATATAGACATCCTAAAGGTTGAGTATGTTTCTCTAACGCCCACTCACAGTCTTCCTCTTTCTGTCTTTCTCTCTCTGTATCACAGTTAGCTAGAGGCTGTTGCCACCCACACGCTCCGTCTTGACAGTAATTTACATTCAGAATGGCCCGACTGAACACATCCCTGTGTTCTAATATGTCACGTTCACTTATATCACCATATTGCTGGTGACTGTTTCAGGGTCATGTATGCTAAATATTCTTTTACAGGGTAATTCAATCCATTCGTTCTGTTTTGATTTGCACCACATCAGCTTCAGAAGAAACATTTCCCCCCAGTTGAGGAAGATTCCCCCCTTGTGGCCAGCTGATAGACCCGGTCGCTTCACTCTTCCCATCTGATAGACACAGTACTGCGTGTCATGTTGCTCCGTGTTTCTCTCTCATCTTTACCATGCCGTTTGTGGTAATGTCTTCTACAATTCAAGCAGGAGCCCTTGGAGTTGTTTCCATGGACACCAAACAATTAGCTGGGTTTCAGAATAGAACCTGGAGAGTAGCCTACTTACAGGCTTTGGGAGCGAGGAAATCATAGCATGACAGTGTCTTGATTCTGTGCTACAAAAGGAAAAAACAGCTCCTCTGGGTAATGGGTAATTTCTTGCCCCAACAGATCATTCACAAACAAAAATAGAACTGCAGAATGAATAGCAACATTAAAGACGTTTCTGGCCTGAAAAAACCATCACGTGGGTAAATCAGTGACATTTCAAGCGTGCAGACATCAATGTTGTTTGAACGTTCAGGTTTGAAAATGCAGAAATATGTAATAGAATTGTAAAACTCTTTAAAAAAGGGCCACATTTCATGGTTCATTTCCCTCTTGTATTAATGATTGATTATACAAGCTACAGATAAGTGGTTGAACAAGAGGAAAACCATTAGTTTTAGAGGTGGGAAGAGGAATTATTTGGTTAATTGTCTGTGGCAAACAGCAAGCAGTTGTTATACAGTTTTTCATATTCTGAAAATTGAAAATCATGGCTTATGCTGTATAAATCATTCTTATATTTGTGTTAAGCAAGTAATATGAGAGCAGAATTGGAACCATATAAGCTCCTCACACTTCCGGCCTCCTCTTACTTGGTCATACCGAGAAAGCATCAGCTGTGATTCCCTAAAGATATTACTCATACTTTTATAGATCCATCAGCGTATTGCAGAGTTATACCAGCCTATAGATTCAGACTGAAGCAATAACTTTCAAGATGAGTCATTGGAGTGTGGGTCTTCCTTTCAAAATAGCTCTCACTTCAATGCTTGCATCAAGTTTTTTGCGTTACTGACCTTGAATGCACAAAGTTTTCTTGCAGCGTGACTGATAGCTCTTATCTTGCTCAGACAGCATAGAGGTGTTTTTCTCATTGTCAGTCTCTCTTTTGTCTTTTTTTTTTGTTTTGGTGACAGGCTTTAGCTGTATGTTTTTGTTGGTGTTGTTCTTTGACTTGAGCGTTAGTGTACTGGTTTCCTGCTTGTGAGCAGTGTGTGTTCTGTCATGTTTCCTCTCCCTTATGTAGCCAAAGCAGCTGCTGCAAGGTAATGACACACACTCTGAGTAAGATGGTGGACAAACCTGAAAATGAAACAAAACTGCTTTTAGTTAATAAAGAATAAACTGCAATTTGCTTTGCTATTGGTTGCTTATCAATTGTTATAATCATTAAATGCAAAGCAATTAAACATTTAATATAGGACAAGTACATTAATGACTTTTTTAAGGGTAACACATGCATATGTCATAAATGTAGTAGTTTTAAGTGTATGCTTCATGCTATTCTTATGATTTGCACTGTTTCCTTGCAGACCAATCTCGCAGGGCAAGTTTTGCCTCTGTAAGACAGTCAAGCATGGAGACCCCTCCCAACACGACTCCGCAGCCGTTCAGGCAGCCGGTGAGCGCAGCGAAATCATGGAAAACATACACAGGTTGTTCACAACATCGCTGATGTTTTGGCTCTGTGCTGCATTTCAAAGTTGTCTTTCTCTGTTGTATCCAATCCTTAGAGTTTTCTCAATCGAAGGTTGAAGGGTTCCATCAAGAGGGCAAAAAGTCAGCCTAAACTGGATCGGACCAGCAGCTTTAGACAGATGATTTTGCCCCGGTTTCGGAGTGCTGACCAAGAGAGGTACGTAGCCTTTTTTGGAAGCATTCATGCATTCCAGGTTGTCCTCCATTTATGATCTTTTATTTTTTTTCTAAATCATTTGCAATAAGCAGCAGTACTTAAATGCTTAAAGGGGAAAGTTTATACAATGATTTCCAAATTACTAGTTCATCATTTTGTGGACAAATATGTTTTGACCTCAGAATATTTACAGTAGAGTATGAAAACCTGGCTGCAACTTAACAGGGAGCTTTTGATATGGTAATCATCTCAAATCCACAAGCTTGAGGCCATCTCGGTTTCTGTTATGCTGCAGTTTGTGTTTTGCTGACATGTTGACACAATAATACAAAACATTATTTCTCTATGGATTTGAATGTGGAAGAAACCCGGAGTACCCAGAGGATACCTGTGCAAACACTGGGACAACTGCAAATAAAACCAAAACGTGTTTTTCTAATGCTTTTCTTCTTCTAAGCTGATGTTTTGAAGCCTTGTGAGAAATTTTAGAGACAGATGAGTATCGCCACATACAGTTGAAAACAAGGTTGTTTCAGGTTGTGGCTTTTGTTCGAAACTTCTCAAGGTCAGCCCTCTGTGACCTGCCCCTCAGTAACAAAAGATGTGGAATGCACTAGATATAAATTTGATAGAGCTATTTGTACATATTAATGGGAAGCCGCCTTGAGCTTTGAACCTTACTTAACCATCAACAGTCGTATTTGTCCTTGGATTGGACAGCTGGATCCTGCTTTGTGTCATTTAAGTGGGATAGCTGTGACTAATTTAGACTCGATTGGCTCTGCATGAAAATCGCCGACCTTTGCTGCTGAAGGCCACTCTCCTCCTCCAGCTGCTAGCAAAACGCTGCTGTTTTCAAGGCTTCCTATTTCTATAAATCAAGCTGATTCATTTCGGTACACTCAGGGGATTTGCTGTGAACGCCATTCTCACTTTTAACCAGTATAACACGCACACGGAGTCTTAACAAACTTGGCACGGATATTGCTGTGAACCTAGCATGACTGTGTCACAACAGGTTATTTAAAGGGGATTTTTTAATGAAGTGGGCTTTGTTTGAAGCACACATGAGTCAGTGTCTTAGCTTGATAAGACTGATAGCTTTTAAAGTCAGGCGTCTTTGTCATCATCCAATTTTTAATGTTAAAAAGACCAAGGAGCTTACATTTAACTCCAGAAAGTTTACCCATTAAATGCCAGCAATGGAAGGTGCACCTTTTTCCTGCTCTTCTCACTTCTTCCACCCTCCACGTAGGAAAAGCCACACACGGAAAAAAAAAAAGTCCTTCTGAATCACAGTCATCTGAACTATGCTTGACATTTTCTGTCATTGGTGACATGGTCAGATTTAAAGGGTAAAGAGTCCATAAACAGTCATAAATAGGGATAATCTCATTCAAAAGATTGAAATATTTGGCATGCAGCAGAACTATTGGTAGTGGAGTGCTCATGCAGATTATTTGCATGGTAAGTGAGTCTGCATTTCCAAGCTGAAAGTAAAAATGACTTTCTGTCTGACCAGAGATTGCGTGTAACAGTAGCATTGTATTTCTTAAACTTTTCTCCATGGTGACAGTAAAGCTTTTTTTATTTGACATTCAGTAGGCGGGGGGTCAGTGCGCTCTGAGTGGTTAGCCAAGCTAACTGCTGCTCAGACTATGCATGACAGAAGAACAGCTACATTTTTTTCTTTTTACCAAAAAATATCAGTCTTGGGACAATTCAATGGTTCTCCTTACTTTCTGATTCAAAAAGTTACATGGTGTAATAATTAACCAGATAGTCTGCCCCCTCAGTCTGAGTATCAGTCCATTTGGCTTGCTCACCAAGAGTCCTCAATGATTGTCCTCCCTTATAACTTTCCTCTTTTGCAAATAAAACAAACTACTGTTTGATACTACATACAAAAAACCCTTCAGAAAGCCAAAATGTCCCTTTAAGAAATATCAAAAAGGTCCTTGATGACATCGTATTTAAAGCATATGACTCAAGAGAACATAAGGTACAGTATGAACTCAAATCCAAATTTCTGTATTGGAAAAAAATTATTCAAATTTCATCAGCAGAATTCCTTAGGAGTTAGTTATTGATTGGCCACTGAGTTTCTCCCTGCCCATAATCTTCAATTCTTTCATACTTCTCACAATATTCTGGCTACATGGAGTATTCACACATATTTTCAGCTTTCTAACAAAGGTCCAATGAAAAACTGGATAATTTTACAATAAGCTCTGGCTGGAATAGCAAATGGTAAATTATAAGAAGACATTTAATTGTTAAAATTGTGCTGACATTATACTTTATACAATTTATGATATAACTTAATGCATAATAGAATAAAACACATTATCCTTGCCTGGATGAATAATTTCTTCTTTCTAAAACCTATGAATCCACATAAGCCCTGCCTGCTTTCGAAATTATTCACTACCGCATACTTGCATGCCAGCATCAGGATTTATGTTATCCTCCTTTAATCCTTATATTACAAAACTCAAGTATATTCTGAGCATTTGAAAACCACTTCTGTCTTTATGTAGCTTAAGCAGAATGCGGACATATCTTTGGCTGCCAGCGGCAGTCTGATGAGCTCTCACAATGCTCTTCACTCTGACTGTGTCTCCTTGTCAACCACTCTGACAAAAGCACTGCCCCGCTGGATGAAGGACACTGCCTTTAGTGGTGCCTTCACAGACGATTTCAGGGTGCTTTCAGGCAGTGACTGATGATATTCATTGGAGTGTTATTTATAGAAGCACTAAAACAATTTATCCATCCTCGGCCATCAGTGCTGTAGTGTATTACAAATGAATGCAAAATAAATGAAGAAGTGAAGGCTTATAAAGGTTATTGAATGTAAATGTAATCAATGGAAAATGCTTTATTTATACCAGAGGGAACTATATATATATATATATATAAAACAATAAATAGTATATAAAACAATCCAGTACAGAGAAAATCTGAGAGTATTTAATACTCTTGAGTATTAGGACGCTTTAATATTAGAATGAACGACACATTGCCACTAAAAGAGAAGTTAGTTTTCCTAATGCGTGTCTGCATAATTAAATGCACTTTCATTTAAAATGGCACTTAAAAAGGTTTTTTCTTGTCAGAGTTGATTAAGTTATTCAACAGTGTGAAACTCATTGTGCTGTTAAAATCAAATTAGTACAAATTAGAAAAGTTTTTTGAATAACATCTGGGACTTGTATTGATGAGAAAGTCACTTTTAAAAATTGCTACACTGAACTGGTGAGCAAATCAAGGTGATTTTTTCTTTTGCAGAAGTGAGGTATGCTTCTTTCTGTGTTGTGGCCGGATGCTGATGGAGGCAATTTGACAGTTTTTAATCATGAAGACCCTAGAAATGTTAGGGTGGAGATATTGGCACTCTTACGTAAAACTAAACTTTCCCATGCAGTCTTGAGAGGCTGCATTTGGTACTGTACGTCCCAGATTTAAATTCTGCATAGGGGAAATGCAAAAAATATATTAGATTAATATGAAGACAAACTCCAAACCTCCAGTAGAGAGGAAACTAGCATATATCATTATGAAAGTTTTTAGAACCTTACAAAAATTATAAATATAAGAACAAAATTAAACACTAATTTTCAGCTTAATGCTTCATTGAGTGACTGATATGTAGACTTTAGGCTGGACCTCTGGCTGAAGAGGTGTTTTATCTGAGATTGTAAGCATTTTCTTTGGACTTCTTGCTGAGAACTCAACCAACAACTTAGTAAAGAGTCCCGAAAAGAAGCGAGGGCGACCATGTGGGAAAACAGCAGGCAGCCCACTGCAGCATTTACAGTGAGTGAGTGTGCACGCTGATTAGAGTTGCTGCTTCTCTCTTTTTCTGCTGACCTACATGTTGCTTTTCACTCACTTATAACCCTTGTGGACATGCATCCAAATGTGGCAATGAAATCAACACAAATACAGCCATCGGGGAGCCTAATTCGCCATCTGTGAAGTGCTACGAAGAAAACTGTGTTTTCCTTTGATTTCCTGATAAAATTATTCTGTATTTAAAGCACTGAAACACGTTTTCAACAGCGAGATCTGCAACTCACAAAATTGTTCGAACATCTCCCTGAAATCCACATTTATCTATGTGCTCAAACGGCTTTAGTTCCAAGCATGTATGGCTCAATGTTACCAATAAACCCAATTAACCTAAAGGTTTCTGCAACTATGTCCACTGATGGCGAAGCAGATGTTTAAGTGAACTTCAGTAGCAGGTGTAGTAGCTATGAATCATAGCAGAATGTTTTGTCACACAAAAAAAGGAAAACATTTCTCAAGGAGTATTTTTCTTACTTCTTGGCATCTCTTGGTGACACTGAATCTTTATGAACTGCGCCATCCGTTTTTGCTGAAAGTGGAATTAATTATCCCATCCACCCTGATGATTTTTTCTGGAGAGAGAAGGAGAGAAAAGCGTACGTTCACATATCACCTGCAAGAAGAAAGAAAAATGTCATTAAAACACCCAGTCACAGTGTGGGTGCATTTTATTTTTATTTTTCTGACAGGAATAACAGGTGATGTCATGACACTTTCCTGCCTTTCAACGTATGAATCACAGCAATGTCCTAGATATGTGAAAATTCTTTCACTTTATTCAGTAAAAAGCACCTCATTCTCAAAGTTGTCACACCAGCTCACAGTCTGAACAGGTCTCATCCAAAACCAGCAATGCTGCTTTAAATAGCAGTCTACTCCATAACACATTTTGATGCCTCAGTTTCTGAATAGTGTGGTCATAATTCTACATTTAGCTGTAAACATGTAGAAATCCCTGCTCAAAGGTTAAAGGGCACAAATTTGTCAATGATAAATGTTAGTGCTTACTTTCAGATACGCAAGGTTGTGGGAACTGTAGAAGATATAAAGGTATAAATATAGAAAGTATGATAAAAGTATATTATATAACATGTATAAAAGATATAAACCCCGTAAAGTGCTTTCTAAGTCAACAATTATACCTTAAAGTCAATCCTAAAACATGCAGAGCCGAATTGGAAGCCAGCCTCTTGGTAATTTTTTGGTAATACGTTTTCACCTACAATATAAAAGATCCATTTGGGCTTAAAGAAAAAAAAGACAAGAAAACTAAAAGGGGAACTCTCATGGACATTTAAGAGGAAGAGAAGTTCTGTTAACATTTTACTTTCATTTATCTTCTCTGTGTGATGATTCACTCTCATCAGGATGCAGTAGCTCGCAGCTGAAGAGGCCCTCCTGACAGCTTTTTCTTGTTGTGCGTTCAGAGGAGGGGTCACATCCCAGTGGAATCTTGCTTGCATTGTGATCAAAATTTTATGCAGTCCTCATGCAATCCAGTCACGACGCACATATGGGAAATTCAAAGCTGTGGAATGGGAGAGAGTAAAAAACGTAGTGCTGACAGCACACTTTCCTGTCGCCACAGGAGACGAGTTACAGACATATTTGGGGCGGGCGAGAAGGAGAATTTCATTTAGCAGAGGATCTAATGAAGCTTTTGTTCTGAAATGCAAAAGCTCATGTTAAAACAAATTCCACATGAATCCAGTGGGTTTTGTTGGGGGCTGTGCTGGTGGGAGAGCATTAATAATGTTGGGGTTTCAGTCAGCGTGTTCTGCTGTAAAGCGCCGTCGCTCACCGCTGCCTCAGACAGCTGCCTTCACAGCCTGCATGAGTTCTGCCCACACACACGCTTAATTCACCCGGCAGTGTTAAGTTGACTTTGCAATAAACCCACAGCATCCAGCTTCACACTTCAGCTTTCCAACGCAGCTGCTCTACCTTTGCTGCCAGCCGGAGCGTTTTTCATGAGCTTCATTCTGCAGCGACATTTCTCAGCTCTTCAGAAATGATTATTCACCACACCTCTGGTCAGCATGAAAGCCTGTTTCATCAGCTCATCTCATCAGCTTTTCTCCACTTTAAATCCTCTTGTTTTTCTTAAAAGGCGCTACTAAATACTGTGCCCTTTAAATTGTATAATTTTGCAAAGGTATAAATGCTGAAAATCATACTACAAGTTTGGCTTCTTTTTTAATTTAGGAAGGAGACAAAGTAGCTGTCTAGTAACCAAATTACCAAATCACCTGCTTTTTGTCAAATTCTTATTCTTGGAAAAAAAAACATGTTTACCAAAAATGTAGACAAAATGGCCAATTCATTAAAACTATAAAATTCTAACTTTATCCTTCTATTTAATATCGGTCTGCCAGCAATGAGCTAATTGGCCTTTTTCAGCACACAGGGAGTCCCCCATAGGTTCCCTCTGCAGTTTCCTCAGCAGGATTTCTTAATGAGATATAAATTAGACTATTGGGTCTGCTGGCCCCAGGATAACATTTTCTACCTCTGACATGTGTATACTGAATTAACAGGATCTTTCTGGGATACTAGTATACTCATTCACTAAGTTGTTTTTGTCATTATGTGGAAATAGAAATACAGAAGACAAGACTATTTTCCATGGATTTTCTTGTGTATCCTTACAGAATATTCTTAAGCATCCCTATTTTAAATGTCTCGCAAATAACATCAGTGTAACTAAAAGGCAACCCCAGACAGAAATGTTTGCTTTAATCAGATTTTTTCTCTTGTTTACCCAGTACTCCGTTTGCTGCACAAAAGCCACAACTGAACCTGAATAGTAGGCCCTGATGGTAACACACAGATTCAGTCTCAGCAGCAAGGTTTTCCTTGTTTTTTCTGCTGTTTACTGACCTCATTTCATCCTGGTTCATCTTTCTGCTTCAAATTTCACTTTCTCTCTGTTACTCGATGGCAAAGCTCTCCCCTAAAGGTTTCCTGTTGATCGTGCTGCTCTCACTCCTTACACTCTTACCGTATATACTATTTCAGTTGTCGGCAGGGGGGCTGATCTGCTCTTAGTTGAAATCTTTGGCTCAATGTTCACAAAACCAACATTATGTTTGGCTCTTCCAGCATTGCTCTGCTCAGGACATGGGCAAATTGTGAAACTGAAGTCTTTAGTTTCCAAACCTTTCAACATAAACAGATCCATTCTAAAAAATCCCACTATAATCACAAAGAGTAAAGACATCTGCATGAAGTCTGAATATAAGTTGTCTTCTTCTCTCACTAGGACACGTTTGATGCAAAGCTTCAAAGAATCCCACTCCCACGAGTCCCTCCTTTCCCCCAGCAGTGCTGCAGAGGCTCTGGACCTAGTTTTGGATGAAGATGCCATAATCAAGCCTGTCCACTCGAGCATTTTAGGACAAGAGTACTGCTTTGAGGTGTGTCAAGCTGTTAAATGTGTCCTTTTCCATGGTTTTGTTTATCTAGACCTGGATTCAGTGTCTTAATGTTCATGTAATTATACATCAGTGCAGGTAAAATTGCAGGAAGCCTGCCTCTCCACATGATTTTAACACTTTGATTACTGAAGTGTCTTATAGCTTATAGCATAATTAGAGTTGCAAAAATGTTGTTGATTAAGTTTGACTTAATCAACAACATTTTAATACATGCTGGTTCTGGCTGTTCTCACCTGCTGAGTTCCTGCTGTTGAGTTTCTTGTCAAATCGTTTATAGACGTTATCTTGCACTGTGTTGGTAGTTTTTCATGATTACAGGTCTGATACTTGACTTTTACATAAACTATGTAAAATGATGACATGCTTATCAACTTTTAGGCATCATGCTAGTTATAAAAACAATTTTCTGCGATGAAAATGCAACACCAGAGCGCTATAAGCGGAGTGCTCAACTGGACAAAGGACACAATGACAATATTTAATATTTACAAAAATAGCCCAAATGACTTTTTCTGCATTATGCTTTCTGTAAAATGAAAGAAAAACATTATAAGGAAATATTCTAACAAAAAAGAAATCAGAATGTGGATGTGTGTTCTGAACTATACATTGCCCCTTAGTGGGTGTATTGTTTAACAACCATGCCAATGTAAAGCTTGCATGGGGAGCATGTGGCTGTGACACTTGACAATGTTTGAAGCTGACGTATCTTCTGATGTACATAAAGGGAACGTTTAAGTGAGTGCTTAAAAGATGTGTCTATTAGACCGTTACATGTCCCATATTTTAAACACTGCCACACGTTTAACAACTGGTTTGATAATAAAGGTAATTGTCTGCTATAACCACACATCAGCTACATTTTATTCGGTTTGTTTGTCTTTTTAATGTTTTTTCCTGCAGGTAACCACCAATTCAGGGACAAAATGTTTTGCCTGCCGTTCGGCTTCAGAAAGAGACAAATGGATTGAAAATCTTCAACGGGCTGTGAAACCTAACAAGGTAGATTCAGTGCAATAATTTTTATTCACCTTTTTCATATCTAATCTTCCACTAAAACTAACTGAACCACACACTGACCCATCAGTTTTTTTTTTTTTCTCAAACGGATATAAGTAAGGGCTGCTATAATGCAGTAATAGAACTCTGTGTTCCACTTTCAGGATAACAGCAGACGGGTGGACAATGTGCTCAAGTTGTGGATCATTGAGGCTCGAGATCTTCCAGCAAAGAAACGCTACTACTGTGAGCTGTGTCTGGATGACATGCTGTACGCACGCACCACCAGCAAGCCCCGCACCGACACTGTCTTTTGGGGGGAGCATTTTGAGTTCAACAATTTGCCTACCATTCGTAGCCTTCGTTTGCACCTTTACAAGGAGACGGACAAAAAGAGACGCAAGGTAAAGAAAATGTTTTATTAATTTCTTTTATATGTTTTTTCTATGTAAAGTATTCCAGATAGATGAGATAATGATGCCTTTGTTTACTTTCAAGGAAAAAAGCACATACCTTGGCCTTGTCAGCATCCCTATATCCAGCATCACAGGCAGGCAGTTTGTGGAGCAGTGGTACCCGGTGATACAATCCAGTGTTCTTTCAAAAAGCGGCGGTGTTGGAAGCACCAAAGTTATCAATGCTTCTCTGCGTGTCAAGTCTCGCTACCAGACGATGAATATCCTACCGATGGAGCTATACAAGGAGTTTGCCGAGTACATTACCAACAACTACCGAACACTGTGTGCAGTCCTGGAGCCGCTGTTGAGTGTGAAAAGCAAAGAAGAGGTTGCGTTTGCTCTCGTGCACATCCTTCAAAGTACGGGGAAGACAAAGGTAAAGCCAGATGTTGCATGTTACCCATATAACTTGTTTGTTAATACACTAGTGTTTATTGTGAAAACAATTGAAAAAAATCTCTCCTTTCTGCTCACTTACCTGAGCTACAAATGTAATTTCTTCACAGGAGTTCCTGTCAGACATGGCGATGTGTGAAGTGGATCGATTCATGGACCGTGAGCACTTGATCTTTCGGGAGAACACACTTGCTACGAAGGCCGTGGAAGAATACCTCAAACTTATAGGTCACAGATATCTCAAGGAAGCTATTGGTGAGATTCCATATCGCTGTTTTTATTCCTGATTAAAAATGAAATCCATTATTTTCAAGAACAAGACTATACGGGTTATTTCGAGTTTAGTGTCAACATTAGCTGTAACTTCAAAAAAATAATAAACACATTTATGACAAAAATGAATAATAGAAACTTAGAGAAGCATTTGGTGGTCTGATGAGTCTATTTCAGCCCCTGTATTCAGATGGTAGGCTCAGAGTTTGGTGGAATCTGTGTAAAAACATGGGTACACCCTGCCTTGTATCAGCTGTTCAGACTGATGGTGGTGTAATGGTGTGGGGGATGTTTTATTGGTCACAAAATAATATCTTCAACAATAAGAATTTTTTAAATCTTTATCTTAAGATAAAAAAAACAGGCAAAAGCAAAACGCTTGTAAACCTGAAGAAGTATATAAATATGTCAATTGAGTTACTTTACATTGCACAAACAAACAAAACAAAAGTACCCGAGTACAAAATTCAGATGCATATCTGTCAAAACTAGACTTGGGGATCTTCTTTTTAAACATAAATAGAGAGTTACAATTTTTTATCTCCATATTTTATTTCCATAATTGAACTCCCATGAAAGACACAAATTTTTCTTTCAACCCTGTTCTGGATTCTGGCACAATAAATTCACAGTCATCTCTAAAATCAAATTTAGATGGCTGAAGCTTAAAGTATTTTTGGATGCCTTCTGAAAGGGTGGAAGGCTGTTTTGTTCAGTTTTGAACATGAATTGAATTTTTTTTATAATATCATTTCATTTGATAAGATTTAATTTAGCAAATAATGGTTGCATATGTTCATGATATCCAGCATTATTTATCAGACATATATATGCTATTTTCATAGCATGCTTTAGGCCCTGTAGCACCAAGTAAGCATTGTTTCAACGCAACATAGCATGGCCATAGTGTACCCAATTCCTGGCTGCTACGTCCAGCAGGATAATGCACCATGTCACAAAACTCACATCCTCCTTATTTGTAAGTTAAACATAACAATGATTTCATTACATTACATTACTGCCATTTAGCTGATGCTTTTATCTAAAGCGACTTACAATTGAGTTTTACCAGCAGTGCCATTACTGGAGGCAATGAGAGTAAGGCGTCTTGCCCAAGGACACGCCAGGTGACTGAGGTGGGAGTGGCGGGATTCGAACCACACTTCCAATCAAACTTCAAATCACTGAATGACCCGCCCTACACCTGTCCACTCCATGGTGTTCATGACTTTATGGTACTCCGATGACCTCCACAGTCACCAGATATCATTCCATTAGAGCACCTTTGTGATGTGGAGAAACAAGAGATTCTCATCATGAATGTGCAGCTGACAAATCTGCAGGAACTTGGTGATACTACAGTATAATTGATATGGACCAAAGTCTTTGAAAGTGTCTCCAACATCTGGTTGAATCTATGCCAGGCAGTTCTAAAGGCAAAAAGGGAGTCCAACCCAGCACCAGCAAGGTGCAGCTAATTGAGTGATTGGTGAGTGTGTGCGCTGAAAGTGATAGAAAGTAAATAAAGAACCATTCTGACACATCCGCCAGCATGTGAGCATTTTTTCAGTTTGCTCTTATTGGATGGCTGTATCTTGTTCACACATTTAAGGCTGAATTACCATATGTATTAACATATGTATATATATAAATATAAATATAACATGTTGTACAACTTCCAGGTGACTTTATCCGAGCCTTATACGAGTCAGAGGAGAACTGTGAGGTGGATCCCATGCGTGTCCCACCATCAGTCCTTGTTGACCATCAAGCCAACCTTCGCATGTGCTGCGAGCTTTTACTCTGCAAGATCATCAACTCCCTCTGGTCAGTTTGTATTTTGCATTGATCCCAAGAACACCCTATGTATGCACAGCTTATTAAGCTTTACATTGATGAAAGCTGCATGTAAACTTTGCAATAAATCATTCCTATTATCAAAAAAGTGGAAAGGATATGAAAACATTGCAATTCAAGTTAGTTCATTTAAAAAAAATAAAGAATTAACACAACAACAAATATGATTTATATTTATTTTCACCTCATGTGATCATCAAAACCACAGAAGGTATTGAAACTTTTTAACAGGATCCTAAGATTTTCTTTCATTTTCAGTTTCAAACTGCTTTTTTGCTTGGCATTTGAGTTAAAACCATGCTCTTGTTTCAGCATATTTCCCCGAGAGCTGAAGGAAGTCTTCGCCTCGTGGAGAGCCAGATGCGCTGAGCGTGGAAGAGAGGATCTCGCTGACAGCCTCATCAGCTCCTCCCTGTTTCTTCGCTTCATGTGCCCAGCCATCATGTCGCCCTCCCTGTTCAACTTAATGCAGGAGTATCCTGCCGAACGCACGTCCCGCACGCTCACACTTATCGCCAAGGTGATGCAAAACCTGGCCAGTTTCAGCAAGTGAGTGTCAAGTATTCACCTGCTCCTTCACATTGATTTGATTCGGTTCATTTTTAGCTTTGCAGACGCTTGACACTTGTGTTGGGTGGGATGCATGTCACAGACTCGCATCGCAGAAATAGAGGCTTGCAGTTTTGGCTGCGGCGGTATAAGCTGTTACTCACACCGTGAGCTCTGAGCCTAGCTGCTGTGACACATTTGTTCAAGCTCTCACTCTACACTGACATGTTTTTTTTCATACTTGAACAAACTTATTTTTGCTTTACTTGGCGCCTGTGATTAAAACATGAAAAGTTGGTGGTAATTTTCCCTCAAACCTTTGATCAAATGCTCTAATTTCCACAGCTGTCGTATGATTTGGTCCATATTTTATAAACTGAACTTTTCTTCTTAATTGGAATTTAAAATAATGTGACATTTGTTCTTATGATGAGAATAAACCATAAAAACAGATATGATTTTGCACAAACAGTAAGGAAATGTGGGTTTGCCATAATTATTGTAAAAGTGCTCCTTGGCAATAAACCTTATAGTTTTGGTAAGCCTGCTTTTTTCCATTTTAAATCATGCCCCATTTGTTAGCAAAATGTACTTGTTGGATGTTGCACCAGTATGAAAAACTTCATAGATGCCAAATCTTATCTGCCACTGCCAAACAGCTTATTCTGCTGTAGTTTAATGGAAAGGATGAATACAGTCTGAAGAACCACTGGCAACTGGAAATTCAGCTACTTACTCATATAGCAAACATTGACGTCAGTATTATGGAAAAACCGTAACCAGTCACAACAGCCGGGCACCTCCTCCTCATGCTGGTCACCAGCTTGGTCACACACTGCTGTGGGACGGCATCCCATTCTTCAACCAGCATTTGTCGGTCTATGTGGTTGGATCAGTCACTCTGGCATTAGCAGCACACCCAAGCTCATCCCAAAAGTGTTTAATGGGGTTGAGGTCAGGACTGCAGGCAAGCCTTCTTCGCTATTACCAAATTCTGAAGGTAGTGTCGAATAAACTTGTTCTGTGGGGGAAAGCATCGTCCTCATGGAGGATACTTAGTTTTCAGACTGGGGAGAAATGGGATACCTACTGGTTAAAGAATTTCTTCTCATTATTTCTCTTAATCGCTTGCAATGACGACAAGTCTTGTTTATCCAGGGAGGGACATGCCACCCCACACCATCACACTGCCTCCACAAAGATCTGTAACCGTCTCGATGCAGCACTCAGCATAGAATTCTCCATGTCTTCTCCACATTTTTAAGTTCCAGTGCATTTGTTGCTGATGCCAGCACAATGGCAGTGAGGCCAGGCATGGCAGTCAATCGTAGAATAAACTGTTTGAATTGGCAGAGAAGATTTGGCATTTTTTATATGGACTCATGCTCATCCCAAATGAGCTTTATTTATTTTTATTTTTTATACAGATGAAATATCATTTAATAGGGGAATAAACAGACTTTTCAGCTATATAAAATTTATTGTCAAAAAGTAGTGTGAAAACAAAGAAATAGTCCACCAATCACAAATTTCCTTACTTTTTGCATCAAGTTTAGTTGGTTGCTGCTACGGTTGAAGCATGTTCACTCGGCTCATTCAAGTCAAGTTAACCTTCATCTGTACTTAACATTTCATGCATGATCCGGCACAATGTGCTGCTTCAAACCATGACGCAAAAAATATAATTAAAACGCACTCATAAAGTACAAGTGCAGAAGTTCAGTGGTATTCATCAGAAAAAGAAATGAGTAAATGCTGTTGGAGAAAAACGGGTGTAGTTATTGCTTCAGAAACAAAGAGGATATCTCTACTGGAAATTTTAATTATGGAAAAGAAATGGTTTGATATCAACCCCAAAATATGTTGCAGTACACAGACAAGGTTCATTTGCCGCTACAATAGGACAGAGTGCAACAAAACCACACCCATGAACAAACACGTTGCCAGATGCAGCTCTTTCATATTTGATTTCAGCTCAGTGTTGATCTGTCCAAAGGTGTTCAATGTATCTGTCTATCTCAGGGAAATGATCACATCCAACAAGGAAGACATAATCCTGCTCAGTGATGGTTGAGAGATCTCTGATCTTTCTTCTACCTCACCTCAGTCACTAAAAACCCACTTGTACACTGTATATGGACCAGATTCACTTGCATGCAGTGAGCGTCCCTCTGAAACACAGGTCCGAGTATCACATCTTAAGTCTCACAGGATCTCTTTTTTGGAAGAAGTTTCCACCGAACTCTTTTGACTGGACTCATTGCACTCTATAAAGATGCCTCCCAGTAATGTGCATGGTTTGAAAAGACTTCTAGATTGGCCAGGATCAGTTGCTAACGTGTGTCTTTTTTTAGGTTATTTAGCATGTTTTGACACCAGTTAGGCTCTATTTTTTAGAGTAATTATATAGAACATACAGTTTATCCTTATTAAGATTACAGACTGGGACACCAGCAATGCTTTTAATTAGCAGTTTACGAGTATACCACTAAATTCTTTGCATTAACATGTTAAGAGCTGTGCTTATAGTTTTGCACAGTTTTGATGAATTCCTTCAGCTCTTGTCTTACACACTGAGCACTCTGAAAGCTGACTGGTCCCTCAGCACCTCCTGCAAGAAAACGTCCCCAAAGAAAGTTGCAACCATCTCCATGTCTAAATGATGGGATTGTTTTCAAGCTGCCTGCTGGGAGTTTGGCTTCTCCTATTTGCCATTTAGGGAGGAAAAGCTACTGTCCAGCCACTGCAGTATAAAAATCTGATTGGTGAAGTGCATGGTTTTGCTTTTACGTCATGTGACCTGTAAATGTTTTTTGTGTGCGTCCTGTGATCATTGTTTATGTGTACAGATTCGGACCCAAGGAGGAATACATGTATTTCATGAATGAGTTCCTGGAGATGGAGTGGGGCTCCATGCAGCAGTTTCTCTACGAGATTTCAAACATGGAGACCGGAGGAAACGCTGGAGGCTTTGAGGGCTACATAGACTTGGGCAGAGAGTTGTCCATGCTCCACAGTTTGCTCTGGGAAGTCATGGGCCAGCTCAGCAAGGTGGGAGGAACAACACAACACAAGTAACATTACAACTTTTAATATGGATTCTCTCTGGCGAAAAGTGCAGAAAGATGACACAGAGGATATAATTTGAATTCCATGATGTTAAAGATTACTGCAACACTGATAAGTCACCTGCACCGCTACCTTTCTTAAATATGGACTGCAGATATTCTATGGTCTGCCTCTCAAGTTTATAGATGCATTTTTAGCAGTTTATCATCTTTTATAAATTCTGCGATATTTCCCATCTGATCCAGAAATCATAGCTTTTAATGAGGAAATGTTCAGGTAAAAACTAGAGACCTTATGCAACTGATGGGGACAAAAAGTGTATTGTGGCTTGTTTGATGTGTGTTTTACTTGACAGGTTCAGCAAAAGCCTCCAAATCCGTCTTTGTTACCTTAATAACAAAGTGAACAAGCGAACACTTTCTCAGCTTTTATCACATCAGCTTTTCTTCTTATATGAGCTCTTTTCTGCTCGTGTTCTGTATCTTTGTCAAAGGAAATGACTCAGGAAACTCTGTATCTTCTCAAATTTTGAAGCATCATGTCCATCCTGCAGGACGCCATTCTCAAACTGGGACCCCTGCCGCGGCTGCTGAACGACATCAGCGTTGCCCTGAGGAATCCGCAACTTCACATGTCTACAAATCACCAGCCGGACCGGCCCAAAGACAGACTCTTCACTCGCCCTTCTTTCAATCGCATCATGTCCTCTGACTTCCAAAGCCTTATGATGCGTGACTTAAACAGGTACAGTAACTTCCTGTTTTAAAATAAAAGTTTTTTTTTAATTATTATTTTTATTTCATCACTTTTTGGTATGAAATTGATCTATTTAAGGCACACACTCATACCCAGTCCCAGTGGGACAGTGGCTTTTTGACGACAATGTTTGGTCATAATTGCAAATGTCCACTTAAGCTACATAAAGACAAGAAGTGCTGTTGTGGATGGGTGCAATCAGTGGCAGCCCATAAAAGGGCGAAGGACACACAACAAATGAGGGTTAGCGGCTCATAACAACACTGGTGAGCTTCTGAGAGCACGTAATGCTAACACTAATGCACCTCTTTAGTCTTTCAAACCAGTTTATCAATTAGTAATTGCCAGCGCCATCTGTTCCCAGACACTCTCACCCAAACCTTTTCTCACTTTGTTTAAACACATTTTACAACTCCCCTCCATAACAGCCTGTTTAAATAAGAGCTCTTACCGGAAGAGGAAGAACAGCGTTATTATCAGTCACCCCTTGTTTTATTTGTCTCACCAAATATTCATCTGCTTTCGGACAAAATCTGCTGCAGCGAACATGTCAGTGTATGAGAGTGATATAAATCTGCTGCAGGCCGGCTTGAGAGAGCAGAGTTCAAACGTGTGGAGATGCAACTCAACACCTGCCGCCACTGTGTAATCACTGACAACACACTGTCTCCTCTCAGAGTTTCTTTTCCACGTGCCTCATTATGCAACAGTTACATAATTAAACATTTAATTCATGCATACTGTGAAATCTTATAGATGGGTGCGTGGGATTACAAAACCCCACTGTGATGAAACAAGGAATGCTGCATGCTCAGACCAAAGACAGTTATGATGATCTGAGTACAGACACGTGAATTTTTGTACTGATTTATAATGTGTGGGAACTTTTTCTTCACCTTGCCTTCAAATCATAATAAAGCATGAAACTTCCATGTATTTTGGACCTTTTACTCCTCTTTCATCTACTTAAGTGGAACATTTTGTAATATCTCTGCACCTTTTAGCTCGATAGACATCTCCCGCCTTCCATCCCCTACGACTGGAATCTCAGCGGTGGAGTCCCTCTCATCCAATCTGAACATGAGGCGCCTTGCTGAACAAGACCTCCGAACGTCGAGAGAAGTGTTCTACGTCACCCGCCCACCGCTGGCTCGATCCAGCCCAGCTTACTGCACGAGCAGCTCAGACATCACAGAGCCTGATCCAAAGGTAGGCGTCCATAACATTTAGTTCCCTCTCTGCTCAGTCTTAATCCTGCAGCGTTTTGCCTGAATTCAAAATTTTTTTACACTTTTCTAAGAAGCTTTAAGACCTGAAAATGACTTATGTCCAGTTCTTGATGACTTGTAAACAAAATGAATATTTCTACCAGGCATCAGGCCACGGCCTGGTTTGCAAAAAGGTTTGATCTAAGGTACAGATGAACTTAACATTAACAGATCACAAATATCAGATCAGAGAGTCTCCCAGAAGCAAAGACGAGAAATTCACTTATAGAATAAAATTATGCTTTTACATCCTATAAGATGAATTGAAAATAATTTAAAAATTAAGTCGAGTCAAGTCATCTTTATTTATATAGCGCTTTAAACACAGCAGCAGCTGATACAAAGCGCCGAACAGACTTAAAACAGAAATAAGGCTCACAAGTAAGAAAAGTAAACATTTAAAAAGCATAAAACAACAATAAAAACAGTAAACAGAATAAAAAGACTTAAGACAACAAAGACAACGACAAAGTGGCTCATGAAGGGTGGAACGCCAGGGAAAACAGGTGAGTCTTAAGCAAGGACTTAAAAACTGCCAGTGTCTAATTTGTAGTGGCAGCAATTACATCATGTACAATATAGATCGTCATCAAAAGTGTCTGAATCTTGAACCACAGACTGTTAAAAAAGACCTGTCTGTAGCCGGAGTCGCCATATGGGGTCAAGAGCACTTCTGACACCATCATCAGTGAGCAGCGCCAGTTAAAGCCC
The DNA here is from genome assembly GCA_036024015.1 of Craterocephalus amniculus. Lineage (NCBI taxonomy): Eukaryota > Metazoa > Chordata > Actinopteri > Atheriniformes > Atherinidae > Craterocephalus > Craterocephalus amniculus. The sequence goes on from JAVQJG010120949.1 coordinate 33,129, forward strand.
ATGTTGAGCTCATTACAGCCGCCTCATTAAAAACCAGTGCTGACGTGTGGTAATGACTAGTACTATAAAGGCTGCTACTGGTTAGCTAATCCAGATAACACTTGAAAAGAATGAAGTGAGAGTATGAATCGTTAGATAACTAATGATATGATGAAATAAGATGTATTCAAAGTGAAATCAAGCAATATGTAAAAAACCTGCTGGTCTGTGAGGGAGCGGCTGTGGCTTTTCTCTGCCACGTTCTGGGTGGGTGCAGTGGTCTCCATGCTCCATGGTGGCTACTGGATTCTTTGGTCTCACTGCCTTCTTTGTCTGCATCCTTGACTGCACTCATAAACACACACATGCTCACATTCATGAACACACATGCTGCAACATTTGTCATGGTACCCTGCAGGTTTAATCACTGATAGCTACAGTTATGATTTCATCAACTTGTCACTGGTGGTGCTATTCATGTTTTTCTCCAGATTGTCTCCTTGCAGGTAATCCTGATGAAACAGAAAGGATGTTTCCTGTTGAGTGTCTTAGGTTGTCGCAGCTGTTTGTCTGTTTTTTCTGTTTGGGCTTTGATTTTACAGATGTTGCTGTTGTTTTATATCTTTTGAATATTTAAGGCCCTTTTCTCTTCTTAATTTTTCCTTTGCTTTTTTGTTTTCCTATTTCCCCTTTCTTCCCCCTTTAAGGCCCAGGATAAATATGTTATTCATTTCCTTTTTACCCACCTCTGTAAGACACATTTGTTTGGCACAAAACAGCAGCAATCATTGTGCTTGGCTTGATGCTGAACAGGACAAGGTGTAAATCAACTTAGTTATAAACATACAAAAAAGTTTAGTGGCACAGTCATTTAATGCAGAATTTTGTTTGGAATTTAATGTAAATTAAATTATAATTCCCATGCTGCCCTCTTCAGTTTTTTGAATGTGTGTCTGAAATGCAAAGTAGGAGCGCTGTAAAATGCACAGTTTTCATATTAATTACTGTTTATCTACATACGTGCAACATTATTAGATGTTAGCTGTATTAATGTCTCTAACATCAGTGCAGAAAGTAAACTCAACATTCAGAAAGATGTGACCAATTGAAATCATAGTGGAGGATAAAGACTAAATAGACTATTTAATCAATTTGAAAAACACTTATTTTCCCTTTAGGCTTCAGCTAATGTGTGTAGGAAGCAGCCAACAATCAGATAAAGTACATAACAATAAGTCATTGATGGCCCACTTACACAGCTTATTTAGCTCATATACGTGTTTCACTGACCGTGGGACTGTGATAAAAGGGGAGGAAAAAAGAAAAAGCGAAAAGACAAGACAGAGACCCTTGATTTTTAATTTTGAACACTTGCTGAAGTATACTCAACTTATTATACTGGAATACTCACATATTGGAATACTCACAATTACTTGGCGTCTCTCCGCCAATTAATTGGCTGGAGCTGAGACAGACTTCGGTCAAGAATAAAATTGCTGAACTCTAATGAACGTCATTTTTCAGAACCACTTCAAAAACTTTGGATGAAAAAAGGGGAAATTCCTGCACCAATTTACCGTCCGGTCAGTGTGTAAACTTAACACAAGAAGTAAGGAAATCTGTAAATTTGGTTATTGTTTTTCTTCTTTAATTATACCAAAGTCCAGGGGATTTTTGGATGTGTTTGGGGTACTTCTCACACGTTTAGCTGTGTTGTTCATTCCACAGAAACACAATCTGTTATACCTTGTCATAAAGGTGATTAATCAGACATTTTATAACTATGTATCATACAACAACAAGTGGTATTATCAAGGAGAGAAATAATCGACCAAACATAAATTTCTTATTTTATATGCAAGGTTTGCAAGGTTTATATGTAAAGGTAGGTTTTATACAGTCTGGGTTCTATCTGAGAGATTGAATGGAAACTAGCTGGTCAACCAGGATTTTAGATAAGCAGTGAAACCTGCCATCCACAGGTTTTCTTTTCCAGCAACACAGTGCCAATCAACACGCTGCACCTTTTACAGTGCAATGGCTGTTAACAAAAAGTGTAAGCGATAAATTGACTTTCCTGCAGTTCAGACCTTTCACATACTGAAAACATTTAGAGAAAAAAAGTTGACCTGTAGCTGCTGAGCAACTGAAACCCTTACGAGCCAGGAAGAAAACATTCACTGTCAGAACTGCAGCAACAGTTTCCAAATGCTGGTGGAGGATTATTACACGCAGAGATGCTGCAACTACAGACTCAGTTATTTACAGTCAGAATACTTTTGAAATAAGTTAAAACATTAAAAAGAACGTGGCATTAAAAGATCATGTTAGGTGTGTAAATGTTGCAAAAAACCTTAGAACTTAAGATCTAATCTATTCTTTATTTGTTTGCTCAGAATACATTTAAACAGCACAGAAGATATAAATAAGCCCTTCTATAAAGCCAGCTTTAATCTGGAGCTGTTAAAGATTTAGCCCAAGAACAGAATTTAAGAACAAATTTGATCCTTCTTGTGAACTAGGTTTCTGTGTTTGTGCTTGTCTTTTAACAACAGTAGTGTACAACATGTTGTGTGTGTGTGTGTTTTCCAGGTCCACAGCGTAAACAAAAGTGTGTCTATGATGGACCTTCAGGACTCTCGCATGAACAGCATTTCTAACCTGAACTCTGTGGGAGACATGCTCGCCTCCTCTCAAGCCTCCATCGCCGGTCTCGGCCATAGCTTCGGGAACCTCGGCGGCCCTCTTCGCATGGGCGGGCATTTGCCACCGGGCTCATCTGGCTCAGGTCTCAGACTAAGCCAGATGGGCCACGTAGGGGGTCCCACAGAATCCATCTCTCAGCAACAGCAGCAGGCAGCAGCAGCAATGCACTTCCCCCTGTCTTTCCAGAACCCGCTATTCCATCTGGCCGCCCAGAACTCCCCAGCCCAGTCCCAGCCTCCCCCTCCTCCCCTTCTCCTGGCCCCCGAGCCTGAGAACGGCCACCCGGACTACCCGCCCGCCTTTGGCAACAGTGCTTTCTCCCGCAGCGAAGACTTGTCCGCCCTGCGGTCGCAGAGCAGTCTGGTGCAGCCCAGCATTGTCCACTCACACAGCTACAGCGATGATTTCACCCGGCAGAATCAGAGCAATGACTACGCCTGGCACCAACTGTCGCTGCAGGTGCAGGTAGGAATCTCACTTACTCTCACACATGCAAAATCTGCTTTAATTATCTAGCGCATTAGCACAGATACATGCAGAATAAGTATAAATGTAGCTTAGCTTTTTTCCGTCTTTTTAATATTTACTTTTTGAAACACTGGAACAATTTAATTTACATTATTAAATCACTATAAAAGAAACATCTCAATCAAATAGAAATGCAGGGTTTGTCAAATCGTAGACAAATGTGGCGCTGACCACCCACACACAAATGGTTAAAGCAATCATCATGAAAATAAAATCAGATTTTAAAAGCCCTGAAAAATGAGCAGTGCTTTTTGCTGATAGACGTTTGCCACGTGCCCACGCAGCACCCAGATTGGCAGATCTGTTCAAACATCCACAGCATACTGAGCCAGAGTTCATTTTAACCAGTGAAACACTCATTGCGGAAATGAAATATTTGGTCACCTGCTAGCCCTGAACTAAGTTAACATCATTGTTCAATCATGACAGTTGGGTTCTGATGGTGGATGAGTCCTGCCAGGATTCAGCATCCAAACATCAGCAGCATGAGAACATAAGCCAGGAGCTCCCTGCAGTGTGTCTATGTATCCCCGAAACATCTAGGAGAAGTTTGTTAAAGCAGCATGTGAATAATAAAGTAGGTACTGGTGTGATCTTGAACTCTCCAGCTCTGTAAACAGTGTCTGCTGCGTCCTGCATCTACTTCTGAGTCAGTGTTCTGCCCTCAGAGCTCAGATTTAAGCTACAATACTGTTTCATTTGTTTTCCTCATTGTTCTGCAGTTTTCTCCGGCAGGTTCTGGAAATTGTGTCAATAAATCTCTGTGCGACATTCAGAAAACTTATCTTCATTTATGAGTTCTTGTCCGAGGCTAATATAATATTATGGGATTATTAAACAGTTGTGTGATAGGTAAGACAGCAAAAGAATTTAAGTCTACAATTCCATAAAACACTGTTCTCTGCCTTTTAATGTTTTAAAAGGTTGCTGTCTGTCATATGAAAAATGATCACCATGCAAATCTCTGACTGCATCTTTTCCAGATTTTAATACTCAAATGTTATTCATGTTATACCTGTGAACGCCAGACTCCTAAAGGGAATTTATTTACGCGCTTTTATGAAAAGTAGTGAACAAACACCTTCTATAACTTTTCATTTCATAAACAGAGGAATTATTGTGGTTCTCATGGCCTTTGTTATGCAGTCGTGGAGCCAGATAGAGACAGCGAGGTGGAGATATGCAGGAAATTACTCCGGCCTGGGATTCAGACCTGGGCCAGCTGTATGAGGAACTTTTGCCTCTTTCCATAAAATTAATGTTTTATCATCACACCAACATGTGGTGTAGAGCACTGGTTCCCAAACATTTCCACGACCCCCAAGATGACATATAATGGTGTTTGTGACCCTCCCCTCCGTGATGACAATTATTAATCAAAGGAACTATACCTGATATTATTTTAATCTTTCTAAGAAAAATGGTTTTCTATGTGGTATAGTATGTGGTAAAAGTGGTAATTTCATTACAATTAATGACTCATTGCGCATATGTACG
>JAVQJG010120965.1:0-21782 GCA_036024015.1 Craterocephalus amniculus
CTGGATCTCATTACAGCTCATTCTGTCTTTGTTGCTCCTGCAAAACCTCAAAACAATGGCCATCAAACTTAGTTAATCAAGTGAAAGTAAACAGTTTCATCATGTGCTGCTGTCTTTGCCATAAAACTTTAAAATGCAGATGTTGTATTCTTTGTTAAATTGCATCCGTAACTGTTAACAAGATGTGGAAACAGTTGGGCTTTTATATCTTTCTCGTGTTGGCTTCACAGCACCTTCAGAAACTGAATTAACCTTTTACATACTTTTTTAAAACACTGATGCAGCTGCATATCTGGTAACTGAGACTCAGGTCATGAGGTTTATAAAGAAAGCATTAGCAAAGCTATGATGCCATGAAAATAAACTACGGTTAAGCTACCCTAAAAAGAAATTTGAGCTTTTTAAAAAAAAACATTCAGACTTTATTGCTAAATACAACAGATGTAAGTATTTTTCCGTTATCTCCATCAGTAAGACACTTGCCTTCTAGAAAACAGATAATGTGGATTCACTGCATCATGCAGCATTGCTAAGTTAGCCAAGTAACTTCTAGAATAATGAAAATGACATATAATTCACGATTCTCCAACGTTACTTGATCCATAAACACTTGGCCTGAATGTTTTAAGGCTGAACTCATATGAAAGGAGCTGGTTCAGAAGCTTGCAGTGTATTTAGTTTCTTCCTCTTTAAGTTGACCTGACCTGTAATCTGAACAGGACTAAAGTGAAACTGACAGGAGAGAGATGGGTGTTTGCAATTACAGAGTTCTCCCTCTTATCATGCTCATAATCCAATTTTCAAAACAGTTTGTTTCCTCAAAGCCCACTTAACTCACTAATGACAAGCAAAGTATTAAAGGAAGCAAATTGGTTCATCGGATGCATAAGATGTCATAAGTGGCATTCGACATATTTGCAGCAGCACGTCAGGTTTCTGCTCTCTGTTTTAACATGGCCATGTTTGTAAGGTAAAAATAGACGCCTTGTAGTTGGCATACATAAGTTTACAGCAAGCAATTTAGCCTGGGGTGAGAAACCGGATGAGGACTGAGCAAAATGCAGACGAAAGAGCTTGGCGAGGCTCTGACAGGTTGGGTTTATTCATAAAAGCGCTCTGAACATCTGCCTGCCATTGACCACAGGAGTCATACGGGACTGTGAAAGCAGCCTCCCACTCGTTGCCCCTGCAGAGATTTATCGCTAAAACGGATCTTAGCATATGTGCTAGAGGGCATGCTTATTACATAACCTTGGTCAGGTTTTGAAGATTTGTTGAGTTAATCCACTTTTGTGACCCCCTGGCAAGAAGTGCAACATTCCTCATTTGAACTCTGGTGCCTGCAATCAGGTGGTGAGTCAGACCCTTGTTGATCCAGAGACACCACAGAGAGCCAGATGATAGTAAACGCTCAGACATGCCGCCACAAATCTGTGTGAAGTTTGTCTCACCTGTCATGGTTTCCTCGCCGGGCCGTGGGAGGCGCTTCTTACAAAATGATTCTGCAGCTGCCACCAATCGTAGCCACTCTACCTTATGCTAGTTGGTAGTCTACCAGCTGGACCAGACTCCTCGACCATGCTTGCTTGCAGCTTTAAACCACTTCCTGTGGTAACTGCAGGGCAGTTTCGTTAGCACCACCAGACACCCTGCCCCTCATTAGGCAAGTGAGGTGATAAACAGAGGAAGCAAGACAACAACAAGCCACTTAGCTCCCAGTTTTGTTTGGTTTTTTCAAACAATAGACCACATATACTAGCTCTCCTGTTGTTACATAACTTTTGCCTAATTCCCCTATTTTTAGACATTGAGCTGAGAGTTCGTGATGCCAGAAAAATCACCCCCTATTATTAGCAAAGTAGCCAAAGTAGCCAAAGAACCGGTCAGAAAAAGCTTTTTAGTGGAAGACAGCCTTTAGCTCAGACTCTCTCAGGATTAGTCACAAATCCATTTTTTTGTTGACTTGCTGCGGTTTCATGAACCTGCACCAAGTCTAGATTCCCTGGACTTTGGCCCTCGTCTGCACAGTTTTGTCAGATTCAACCTCATGGTTCCTGACTTTCTGTTTTCTCTTGATCTAAAATTTTGCTCGTCTCGTTTCTTTCTCTGTGTTGCAGGACTGGAACCGTACGTGGTACACAGCCAACCCCGACCTAACCCAGTGTTTCCAGAACACCGTGCTGGTGTGGGTCCCCTGTATTTACCTGTGGTTGTTGGTCCCTTTTTACTGTCTTCACCTTTACTGCCATGACCGTGGACGGATTCAGATGTCCTGCCTCTGCACCACAAAGATGGTGAGACATCCGAGACACTGACCAACCTTCACTTTGTTATTTCTGTTTCTATAATTAGAAACCTTTTCAATCGAGAATGTGTCCGTCCTGTTCAGGTGCTGGGTTTCCTGCTGGCTTCGTTTGGTTTTGTGGAATTCTTTTACATCTTGCTGGAGAGGAGCCAGGAGATCCAGCAGCACATGGTCTTCCTACTTAGCCCCATCATACGCAGCATGACAGTGGTAACTCCTTTTCTACTCATCTAAATCTATCCAAATTATGTTATAACCAGTTCAAATACGGACATTTTTAGCTTTAAAAGCTCAATTCTGCATGATGATGATGATTTGTGAGGTCCTTTCCCTGTTCACCCATATTCGTATAGTGTGTTTAGTTGTTATTTCGCAAATTTAAAAGAAATGGGATATTTAAAAGTTTTGAAATTAGTGTATTCTGCTTAAAGTCTTCCCAATGACAACAGTCATCATGTGATTGTGCAACAGCATGATGATTCCAGAAAGGAATAAGTCTTATTTGTTGAGTTGTGCCAAATATGGAGCATAAAATCCCAATTTCAAATCCTCGCTGAGTTGCTCACAGCAACTGAGAAGTTTTGGGAATTTCATACATTCTCACGTATCACCTCATTTTGAAAACGCTTGAAAGACTATATAGGGTCTCCATGGTATGTTGGCCTGACACTGAGGTGCAAAGATGCACAGCCAGGCATAGATTTATGGCGTCACAGGTAATGCAAACATTACAGCGCCCTGTAAACACAACCTGTGTTTGGCAATCGGTCATCAGAGCGCAGAATACATATGTAATGACATCAGTTACTGTTTGATGTTGTCAGTCTTAAGTATATATGTGCAAAGTTACAGTGCAATAAGAATATGAAAGAGGAACAAATCGCGCGTCACAAAAAAATAGACGAGCAAAACAAAATACGTAGAGATATTTGAATCCGAACCGAAGCAGGGAAATTTGAACGCAAAATATAATCCGACTGCTTTCATCAAGATACTATAGGGTTAATGCTCGACTTGGCTTCTGCCAATGTGTTTTAATGCACAGCAGGTTCATCTGGCCTTGCTCCAACTTTATGGTTTGTCTTTAAAAAAAACACAAAGCCACCAGACAGAACGGTGATGACATGCAATTGTAGTCTGTAGCCTTAATTGCAGTCTTTTTATAGGTTACAGGTGTAAAGTTGGACTGGAGGTTTTGACACCAAATCCTTCTTTGATTGCCATTGTTCTGACCTAAACTGTATTCATGGTGCGTTTTATTGCGATGCCTCAGCAGAAAATGCAACAACCTATTCATCCATCTTCCTTTGCAATAATAAACCAAGGCCAGGGCCATCTCCAGCCAAACCGCACCTAAAATTCATAACTGAGGATTCACTAACAAAAACTGTGCTAGTGATGACTTGTGGAGGATTGAGAACTGGGACAAGTTGAGAACAAAGCAGTCAGAGTTTGTAAACAGGTACAGGATGCTGACTGAGAGAGGCATGGTTTTTATTCCTGAATCAGAGTTTTGGAAAAAACTAAATAAAATGGCTCAAAGCAAACCAAATGTTCGGACCTAAATCAGTGCGAAATCAGCGCAGTTTGACACATTGTGGACAAGATCTTTAATCTTAACTAAAGTTGTTTACCCTCCTCCCTCCTCGATCCTTGAATCAAACCATAATGGCCTCTCTGACCTGGATCGGGGTGGCATGCGGGGTGGGCTACTGAACTTTATTTATAGAAAATACAGCTTGGTATACAATTAAAGAAACGCTCTCAGTCGCACTTGTTGATGGAAATGTACACGAATGTTTCAAAGAACATTGATCCTATTCATTGTCAGTGGATTTAAATTATACTTAATTTGTATGAGTGGGCAAAATAAAGGAGTGCACCTCAACATGGGTGGCATGACAAGCTAAAATGCTGTTTATCCTTCTGCAGGAACTTTGCATTAATCACAATTCAGCACAATGATGCAGAGCTCAGATAGAAGCAAAACTAAAGTCCTGTGAGCTTTAACATTAACCCACAGAGCGATGCAGCTTTACTCACAAAGCTCCTTCTTTCTGGTGCCACGTAAAGGTCCTGCTGAGTCTCAGACAGCTTTACCCACCTGTGGTCTTTTCAGACTACTGAGTAAATACCAGCATGAGTTTGGGTAAAAATACACTGAGACTTCTCTTGTATCAAGAGATACATCCCAAAAAAAGGTAATCTATTTTGAGGGTATAATTTGTCGCCCCGGGGGGGCCAGACGACAGACTTCTTCTAAATCATATGAAGAGCAAGTCACCAATCTTTCAATCTACTTGCCAAACTTATCTTTTTTCAAGGATATCATTTACTAGTCGTGCCTCACAGCCACATGCCACCACCCGTTTCCTGGATGCAGGAATGGAACACTGCCCTCTTGTCGGTCTGAACAACTTGTTTTGTTGACCTTCAGCTCTAAAGCAAAAGTGTGGAAATGCTTTTAGCCGAGACTGAATCGTGGTCACAACAGATGAAATGTGCACGCATGACACCGGCTATAATCAGTAAAACGGTGACGTAAAGTTCCTATTCCTTCCCCCCGACACTTCACTCTTCCCATCTAATTATAAGGTAGGGTTTTGATTCGGGCTTTAGTGATGAAGTTAGCCCCACCCACCGAGTTATACAAACAGATGTGCTGATGGTTTGCTGTAATAGGCAAGTCAGAGCAGGATGCTAGGAGTGGGACAAACCTTTCCCTTATTCACTAACCCCTGGGCAGCTTTATGTACAGGTCTGAATTGGGGCTGATGCAGCCTCATGCTCATAGGAAAGAGTTTTTTCCCATCATTTGAAGGTAGGGCAGTAATTGATGTTTCTAAACATAAAATGGATTACATAACTATTTTTATATGAACAATAATGTCATTCGTAGTCATTCAGCTAACCATTTTTCTGATCACCAACATTTCCTTCTTCATTTTAGTCTTGCCAAAGCAGAAGTAGGGGCAACTATTCAAAAAATAGAGAAAAGCAACACAAAAGTCCATCTAACAAGATCAAAAGCTAAATGAGGGTTTCAGCTATAGCTCAATTACTCCGGTTTGGACAAAACTCCACATGAAAGAAAGAGTCTTGAGAAAACAATCCTTTTTAAATTCAAAGCTCTTCTGTGACAGATGCAGAAAAAATGCGAAAGCAGGGTATGGAAACATGAAGCAACATGTGACTGAATATGTTGTAGAACCACTTTTAGTTGCATTAACTCAAGGTTTTCTGAATTTTGTGCTTTAGATCGGTGGTTCCTTATTTATGAAGACAGACAGTTTTTAAGCCTTATAATTAGAGGATCCTGCAGGATGATCCATCTGATATATGATTAATAACTTTCATCGCAGGAAGGAGGTTCACAAACACCAATACTGGTCATCTTGAGGGTTGTGGCATAAAACGTTTGGGAACCAGTGCTTTAGATAAGTGCTCTGTTGTGTGACCAACATGTCCAAGCTTTAGCTGTTGGACAAATGATCATATATTTGACATAAGAATACGAGTTCATGACAGACTCAATGTGTGTAAAGTGTCCAGGTCTTCTACCAGATCACCATTCACCACCATGTGGGACCTGAGAGTTTAAAGTGACATGGTGTGTTTGGTTTTTGCCAAGCATGGATGGCATTGTGAATTGTGTATCTCGGGATTTGTTCAGATACAACATTGCAAACCTTAAGTGTTATCATGTTATCTTTAGAGAAAGGAGGCTTTCTCCTGCAACTCTTCCAACCCTCACATGTGTGTTCAGTCTTTTTACTAATCGCGACATGACCTCCAGCATCTAGCATGCTCACTGAGGAGTGTAGAGTCTGACATATAGTTCTTGAGTGTTTTTGCAATTTCCCTCTGTAAATTTGCTGGAATGCAGACTCCTTGGAAGCATACCAACAGTCTGAAATGTTACGGGTTCCTATAAATACAACTGCATGTGTTGAACACTTGTCAAGTAACGTAATAAACTGAGAGGCGCTCAGAGGCGCTCACTTTACAGTAATTTAATCAGAAAAAGTCTGTCCTTAAAGCACATAAAATCCTTGCATTTCACGTGTAGCACTTGTCTTCACATCCCCTCTATACCCAAGTTGTGCCATTGACTCCAACATCCCAAAGGCATTCAAGTCAGGTGGGCTGAACACTCTAAATTCCCCATAGGTATGACTGGAAGTTCCTGCCTATTTGTATTCATTCACCAATGGCAAAACACAAATGTGTATGGAAAAGAAGTGAAAAGAAAAATAAATAAATCAATGTCACTGCAGTAGAAATGCAAGCGCTGATGGGGAATGTCCATATCAACATGTTTACTTTCAGTACAGCTCATTTTACAGTAAACGCACCAGGCTGTTGATGCAAAAGTCTAATCAAATTACCAGACACTAGTTTATAACAGGACAGCACTGTGGCTCACCCCACAGTTACCAATGTGGGGCTCAGTATGAAACCGAAACCCGCTTTCCCCGCACTTCGTGATGAGTCGGCATGGCAAAGTGACGTCTCACTTGGCTAACCACTTAGCAAAGCACTATAGATGTTCAAAGAGAGAAGCATCCCTCCTCTGAGGACAGACAAACCCCCATGGGAAAAAACTGAATCGGTTTTATTTACCAAATTACAATTCTGACTACATTCAGGGAATTCCTAGGAGCCCAAGTTATTTTTCTAATTGTTTACCAGCCACATTAGATTAGTCATCTGGTTGAATCCTCCATTCCCATCAGATAACATTTTTAAAAACAGCAGAAGGCAAGACGGGAGATCACAAGAGTCACATGTTTTTTACATACAGTAATTTACTTCCATCGATGGATTTCTTAATCATATTTTACACATTATTGATTTAATGATTTTTTATAGTTTATTCAGAATCACTAATTAAATATGCTTTTCATATTTCTACAATATCAATATTCTATAAAAATATGGCTGGATAGTTTTCTTTTCCTGTTTATCGCAAAATAAACTTCGCTTATAACAATGTTTGTATGTACATATATAAATATTTATTCTACAATAAATGACAGTGTATTGCATGACTTGCTTATGTCCCCTGAAGCTGAGAATTTACAAATTGTCCATCCTCAACTATGAATATACTGGAAAATAGCTGCCAAACTGGTGTTCACTGTAGTGGACACTACAGTATGTATGAAAGGTTAAATTAGAGAGAAGTAGCACTGAATGAGCTCCTCTAACTGATCCAAAAAGTCACTATCAGCTATTAAAAGGGGAACATAGTTTGGATGTTATGAGGTGGGGTGAAAAGTAAATCCTAATTATTAAGGCTGCTAGTTAGTTCATGTTAGCTCATCAGTGTAATGCAGATTAGAGTTTTGTTTTTCTGTTTTTTGGATTTTGGATTGAGTTATTTGGACAAAGTGCTGTGGGAGCCACACCTGGATTCTTAAATCAGGTGTTGCTTTCTGTGTCTGTGTGTGTGTGTGCAGATCCTGGCCTTATTCATCATCCAGCTGGAGAGGATAAGAGGCTGTCGCTCGTCTGTATTCCTCTTCTTGTTCTGGGTCTTATCTGTCGTCTGTTCCTTGGTGCCTCTCAGAGCAAAGATCCAGCTTGCCATAGATGAGGTAGGTAACAGAAAGATTACAGTGAGACAAAGCTTTTGAATTAAATACAGTTTCCATCCTCTGTGTATATAGACATGATAGGATATGTCTCATCCATCATTGTGTGTTTGGTTTGTGTGTCTGGTTTGAATTCGATGAACCTTAAGTGTGAAAGCACACGCAGGAATATCTAATCAGGCCTATTCCTGCCCATAGTCTAGACAAAAGTCTCCAGCAGCACAGCTTGAAGCTTTACCCTGTGTCAGCAAAGAGTTCCTATCCCCCCACCCCCACCCCAGTTTTAACACAAAGTGTTGGAGGATGACACTGCCAAATCTGGTCAAGCCTGTGTGTTTAAGTGCTCCTTTTCTTCCCGTGTCTCCTGTCAGACATTGCAATCATTGTTGTATGGGGTAGGTTAGTGCGCGCAGCCATGGGGCAGTCCTATTTGCATTTCTATAAAAACACACGCACACGTCCATATTTCTGTTTTATCGTTCTCTGTGTGACATTCCCACACTGCTTGGGGGAGAGTAATGACGGGCCTGGGATAAATGCTGGTGAGACATGGCAGCCCAAGGTTAGCCCAGAGGAACGTCAGCGCTGTGTTTATGGGCCTACACTGCTATAAACACAGCCAGATGAATATCTATGCATCCACAAAATGCAAAGCCATTTACAGTTTGGAAAGATATGTTTTTATTTCGCACAGCCGCATACGCACATTAGGGAAGCGCACGCACATGACCACATTGCTTAGCATCAACACTCTTTTCCTAAAGTGTCTCAATGGGCCGGATGGAAAAGTTGGACTCGGTTCATTAATAACTTTTCCAACCATGTTGTCTACAAAAAAGGTGCAAAGTGGCATCTAACAGATTTTCAGGAGGATGGAGTGAGCTTTGGATGGGAGATTAATGCTCACTGCACCTTAAAACTAATAAAATAAATATATTCAGGAACAAGTTATGTAACTGCTGTTGAGAGGATGATTTAACATTGAAGGGAGTACATGTGTTGCATGTATCTGACATCATCTGACATCCTCCAGGATTAACCTTTGTTTGATAGCGAACCATTGTTTGATAACAGGTATAAGAGTGTATAAGTTATCTGTGTAAACCATCTACATAAAAAAAGTGCTTAGTTCATATCTCAGGGCTGATGGCTCAGGTTGACAGAGTTCATGTTTTGGACCCTTGGTCAGCCAATCTTAGCAGCTTGACCTACATTTTTCCCGCCCACTCGCTGACCATCCTGACCCTGTTTTTCACTGTGTGGCCGGACTCGTTTGGTCCTTTCATATCTGTTTTCTGGGCACAGCACCACACGTCCCAGAGAAAGTCGTTTTACTGTTTACCAAAGGCAACGACTCTCATGCCCTCACATACTGCTGCATAACAGGCTGGCAGCGGTAAACAATGCCCTCTGCCAGAGCCCACAGTCTCTATGTGTCAAGAATAACGTGCAAGTCCTACTTTTTGCAAAAGTTTCTGAGTGGTTAATATTGCAGCTGCTCCCTGGATTGAAAGTAAGGATGTTGGTTTGTGAAACCACAATCTCCCTATTTACAGATATGGCTTCTTAGCGTGACTGAGAGGCAACTTTAACTGTTGCTTCATTTATATAAAGTACACCATTAAAGCCGCTGGGTTTTACCCTGATTTAGCCTACAGGTCCAAATTACTCTTTATTGTGTCTGTGATCTTAATGCCTAAACTCTCCGCTGCTATACAATGTGTAAGCAAAGGGAGAAAGTCTTATAATGAATTTGCTGCTGTTGTGAAATTGCACACCAAACCACAGTTATGATAAACAATGCCATATACTGCAGGATGTTGTCTGATTTGTTAAGTGGAGCACATTTTGATGCCGTTGAAAACCTTTTTCTCTTCCTGTAAGAACATTTTTATTTGTTTGTTAGTGCATGTACTGGCAAATGACTCATGTCCCTATTGTGATGTAAAAATCTAACCTTCCAAATGTAATCTTCTAGCCTTTTTTCAGTCCCCTTGCAGTCCCTTTGACGTGTTTCTTTTTCCACAGGGCATTGCCTCTGATATCGTACGCTACCTCGCCTTCTTCTCCTACTTCACGATCCAACTGGCTCAGCTTTTCCTGTGCTGTTTTTCTGACCAGCCTCCGCAGGGAAAACCCATCTTGGAGAAGGTAGGCAGAAGAGAATCTCTCCCCTTTCCGTTAAAAAACCTCCAGTCTAATCCAATACCCAGGAAAGAGGAATTCCAGAGTAGCTATTTTGTGGTTTTTGACTTTTGTTCTCAAGAAAGTTTTGCCTTTTGGAGGAAAATGACATGATTCACCTCCTTCCTTCCTGTCTTATAAGAAGAGTGTGAATGAGTGTGAGTTTGAGGCTGTGCTCCTGCATACCTTTAACACAACTCACCAGCTTAGTGAGATGACAATATGACCGCT
Source organism: Craterocephalus amniculus (assembly GCA_036024015.1). Classification (NCBI taxonomy): domain Eukaryota; kingdom Metazoa; phylum Chordata; class Actinopteri; order Atheriniformes; family Atherinidae; genus Craterocephalus; species Craterocephalus amniculus. The sequence continues at coordinate 10,318 of JAVQJG010120965.1, forward strand.
ACTTTGTCTGCGATTACACAACAGGAAAACGATTACTTAATAGAAATCCCACTATCCCATTAAACAGGAGCTCGGCAAAAGCCATTTCTGAGCTTAAAATAACAAGTTGTGTCAAGGCAGCTGGCAGGTGAATGAAAATGAGGTCCTAATCAATCAAAAAGACATGTGAGGTAATATTTCCCTGGTGATAAACAATCGAAGGAGCTGGAAAAGTCCCTAACAAACTGGTGGCTGGCGGTGAGGAGGCTTAGGGTGCAGAAGCCACAGTCTGACGTGGTAGACACACCCAGTGGTGCGTCCTCGTCTTTTTCCTCCACCTCCTCCTACTCTCTGCCCCGTACTCTGGTTAGACTTACTCAGAGGAAGAGAGGAAGTGAGGGGACAAAAAAGCAAAAGTGCTGGTAATGAGGAGCGCAAACACCCTGGTGAGGGGGTGGCAGGGTGGAGGAGATGCCATGAAGTCTGCGTGAGAGCAGAGGCCGTCCCGTGTATTTGTGTGTGCGTCTGCTTGTTGGACAGTTTGTGATGACACATTTCCGCTCTGTCTGCAACAAACCTCAAAACATTATCTTCACCCAGTGCGAACACTCGAGCCTATTTATTCTGTGTCGTGGGAGTTCGTGGCCTCCGCTCTCCGCAGCTGACCACCTGAGTATACTGGGGTTGTTTACACACATTAGCATTCTTTAAGCACACCCCGCACAAGAAGACCATTCAACCATCAACTGACAGCCTCGGCCAAGCTGTGGAGCTCTAAAATGCCTTGAAGTTGAGTGTTTCACTGCGAAAACAGCATCTAAGTCTGGTCTTTAATCTGTTGCAGAATCCCTGTCCCGTAAAAGATGCCTCTTTCCTGTCACAGATTCTCTTCTGGTGGTTCACTGGGTAAGATGGTTCTTCAAAAACCTTTCATTTTTAGGCATCGGTTGCTTCACTAGGGCAACGGTTTGCACTTGTTTACAACAATATGTGTTTTTTGATGATTTGCTGTATGAATCATCGCCAAACGTTCTCCCATTTAGGCTTGTTGTGAAAGGATATCGCACTCCTCTGGAGGCAGACGACCTGTGGACCCTGAGGGAGGAGGACACGTCACACATGATCATATCTGAGCTGCAACAAGACTGGACGGCTGAATGCGCTAAAATTCAGAGGTGAAAATGATTTATGGCTGAAATACTGACACTTTAATAAGCTATTCCAGTCATTAAGTATAATGTGCAGTGTGTTGCATGGAAACTGTGTCTTGGTGGAGATTTGCATACTTTCAGCTTTGATCACATAAATTATGTGTGTCATCCAAGAGTTTTATTTCTGGATATGGTGGAAAAGAAATACTCCAAATGAACTATAAGAGAAAGGCCTTTCCATTGCCTGTTTTATCAACAATGTTCGAGCAATCACCTGCTTAAGAACAAGCTGACTGCCAAAGTCTACAGAGGGCTTTCTGATTTTAGTGAAAATAATCCCAATTCACACTGAAATACATTGTTTTCCTTTGCTGATCCTAAAACGCTTCACCATTCCTTCGTTTGTTTATTTTCTGTCATACGGAGCTCACCCTTGCTGTCACTAAAAGAGGTCACAAGTCCATCGCAGGGCCAACACAGAGACAGATGAGCCAACCGACCGTTGACCCTCACTCCTTGGGTCAATCCAGATCCATCAACCAGCCATGCAGGCCTGTTTTTGACAGGAAACACTGGAATTCCCAGAAAGAACCCACACATGCACATGTAGATCATGCAAACCCCACAGAAACACTCCACCCAACCATCCACCACCAAGTTTTTTCAAAATTTGTCAACTTGGTTTTTGCATCAAATCAACATGTGTAGCTGCAGTAAAGCACGCTGCATGTGCAGGACACGCACATGTTTTTCTCGTTTCTTTGAGCTCATATGGTTCTCTACTTTGTTAAAGATCTATGATTCACTGTCTGTCTTTCACTATTGTCTTAGCTTAACAGCCAAACACTCGGTTCAGCTCTGCGGTCAAACATCAACATGTTGCCTGTCAAATTAACGAACCAGCAGAGTGCGACTCAACCGTGGCCTTCGGTAATTGAACATGATCTCTCATCATTGTTCTAAAAATAGGCATCAAGAAGCCTCTTGAGGACATATAATGTCAAGATGAGAACCCCTAAGCCATTTGTTTATACGATCCAGTGCTTTGAAAAGCAATTGTTGAGTCCAATCATTATTTCAGCAAAGGCCACTTTCTGCAGCTGCTGGTGACGTCTTTTGTCTATAAGTAATGTCAAGAATAAAAACAGTTTTTATGATCTGTTTTATGTTCTTTAATTGTAAGACGGCTGCACCACGTTAGTGCATCCCTGACACAGATGTCTTGTTTGTAACTGAGCATTTTCTCCCTCTTGCAGGCAGGAGAAGGCCTTAGCATCGGGCGTGCCGCTGGGGAGCAGGCTGCCAGACCAGACCCAACTCCTCCGGAAGTTGCAGAAGGAGCAGAGCTCAGGCTTCTTCCTGCTGAGGACGCTGGCACGCAAGTTCGGGCCGTACTTCCTGACCGGCACGTTGTTCATCATATTCCATGATGCCTTCATGTTCGCCATCCCTCAGGTGCTGAGGTAAGGATGGATGGAAGTCATCTCACTGCCACGCGCCTGAAACATATCATTGTCTTACATACATAATGTTGTTGTGAAGAGTTTGCATGGAAGCTTTTCATAATGAGCTTCCAGGCTAGCTCTGTTATTATATGTGGACAAAGATACTGTTATTGAGTCTGTCAAATACAGAAATACAGCTTTTTCATGGCTTTGGAGACCTGCAAACCAAATGGCTTGGAATGCATTATATTAAGGAAAGCTGCAGCCAAACCTCTCCAAACCTAACCTCAGACTCACAGTACCTGGATGCGTTGCAGTCTTTGTGTTTGAGGGTTTCACAAACCGATTAAATTTTAACACGAGAGCAAAAGGAAATGAGACGGATGGATAGATAGATTAATAGATAGATGATTTATTTCAGCGAATTTATGACTGAAACAAGACAAAAACACACTGGTAGCAGTGAAAACAGGTCACGGCTGACCCGCCACCCTCTGCCTCGCCGTCCCACCAGCCAGACTGGAATGTTGTTGTTCATGCACAACACAGAATCAGTGGAAGTGTTAATTACGGTCATGGAGCTGTGAGCAAGAAAAGTAGACTAGACCACAGCCTTCTGTGCTCCAGCGAGAAGGACATGCAGGCAGAAAAAGGGAGAGGAGGTTCCAAATGGTAGAAATGCTGTCGGACCACAATAAGAGAGCCACAGGCCAAGTGTGAGTGCAGCCCGGCCACAGGCTGAGCTCTGTTGTGCAACCCCAACTACTCTATGCGGACCAGTCAACCAGAAACCACAGCAGCTCTCAAGGCCACTGGTCAAAGACACAATGAGAGTAAATATCAGACTGAATGAAAGAAATCATGTTGACAAAAGTCAGAGTTTGTCTCTGTCGCTAAGTTTCATGTACTTTCCAGGAAAACCTGATATAATAAATCATACGGGACTGAACCTAACTAAGCTTTAACTTCCTTCTCCTCCTTCAGTCTTCTTCTAGGTTTCATGAGGGATGAAGATGCTCCGCTGTGGAAGGGCTACTTTTACGCCACTCTGATGTTCCTGCTCTCCTGCCTGCAGTCCCTCTTCAACCATCAGTACATGTACACTTGCTTCACAGTCGGCATGAGGGTGAAGACGGCTGTCATGGGCCTGGTTTACAGGAAGGTGGGTCAAATCCGCAGCATACATTTACCCCCAAACCGCCTGACACGACGTGAATTATGTCTTCAATGATGAAAACAAAAGCTTCCTCTCCTTCCAGACTGAAAAACAGGTCTCAGTGTATGATTAACAGCTCTTACCTAAGATGAATGATGGTGTGAAATCTTCACCAGGGAATGAAATTATATTGTACACAGTGAACCAAGGGCTGAAATGTCTCTTTTGTTGTCAATCCAGTCTTTGGTGATAAACAGCGCTGCCAGGAGGACTTGCACCGTGGGCGAGATTGTGAATCTGGTTTCAGCAGACACTCAGAAGCTCATGGACTTTGTGGTCTATTTCAACGCTGTCTGGCTGGCTCCGATTGAGATCGCTCTTTGTCTTTTCTTCCTCTGGCAGGTGTGTTGAAATGCAATGTTTTCGCAATGCCTCCCATTTATGCATGGATGCAATTTTAGAAACAATTTCTTGACACGGTTTCCTTTTTTCTTTTTTTCCTCTTTTAGCATCTAGGTCCGTCCGCACTGGCTGGAATCGCCACCGTCATCCTCATCTTTCCTCTCAACGGAATTATCGCAAAGAAACGAAGCAAGCTGCAGGTAAAAGCAGGAATCCTTCACACGTCAGCCCAGACATCTGGCATGTAAGGTCAAAGGATGCCACAGCTGGTTTAGATAGTGGCTGAAGAGCTGTGTGGGTGTTTGGCCTGGATGTTACATTCTCTCTTGTCCTTTTGATGTCTGGCCCATATAACGTGTTTGAAAAACAATGACAGGAAAGGGTGGGCAGATGGAAGACAATTTCTCATTTCTCTGGACTAACAACAGAGGGTTCTTTAAATTTGGATGGCTGTTTAATCAAACTTATTCTTGAATGCAGCTACCGCATTCCTGGCTCTTCTTTGTTTCCGTGTAGTAAAAATCGGCGTAATAAAACAAGCTACAAATTCTTCCTGAATTAGGCAAGTTGTGTGACGTTCAGAAAAACTACAGCTGCTGTAATGAGGGCAGACAAGCTCATGTTCACAATTACTTGGTGTGGTAATTGCTCATACGCTGTGTCCTAGTTTCAGCTCAAGATTGGGTTCATTTCAAAGGAGAAAAAGTCAAACCTCATTGTTGCTCAACAGGAGATTCAGATGAAGTTCATGGACGGCCGCATCAGACTGATGAACGAAATCCTGAATGGAATAAAGATCTTAAAGTTCTACGCCTGGGAGAAGGCCTTCCTGGAACAGGTTCTGGGCTACAGAGAAAAGGAGCTCAATGCCCTGAAGAAGTCTCAGATTCTTTACTCCATCTCGATTGCATCTTTTAACTCCTCATCTTTCTTGGTAAGATGTTAAAAATAAGATTTATAGCTAAACTTTGTAATATTAGCAGATGTTGCCTCCATCTTCAAGGTCAGAAATGTTTTACCTGGCAGCAATGGGCCTTGGATTATTACAGGGATGTCACTAAAGATAACTACACACTGACTTTAGCACGCTAATATCCTTACCATGAGAATGCTAACGTGTTAGTAACCGTCAAATAGCAATAAACTTTCCCCTTAGTCATTATAGGGCAGGGTTAGCATGCAACTATTTGACGGAGAACAAATAATGATGGGACTTTATGTGCAAACAGTGGGGAAATAAAATTTAGAAAGTAAACCAAGACAGCTGAAGCCTTTTAATTGGTTGTCTATTGTGGGATGCGCCATATTGACATTAAAAACAAAATTACAGCAGCCTTATTGTTAACTTTGGATTAGATATGATCAGTCACGCACATTGCTGCCTGTAAAGGTAACACTTACTGCTTTTTTCCCCCTTCAAGATTGCCTTTTCTATGTTTGGAGTCTACTTAATGTTGGATGACAGGAATGTTCTGGATGCACAGAAAGTGTTTGTCTCCATGGCACTAATCAACATCTTGAAGACCCCGCTGAGTCAGCTTCCATTTGCAATTAGCACAACCATGCAGGTAGGAGATATTTCTCTTAGTTTTTTATCCCTGATGAGGAATATTTTCATTGTCCCTCTTAAAACATTATTTATCTAAATAATGGGCAAATGTTTCAGGCTTTGGTTTCACTGAGACGTCTGGGGAAGTACTTGTGCTCAGAGGAACTGAAAGTGGAAAACGTCTCAAAGGCTCCCTTGACTCCTGGTAAGAACTTCTTAGATGCATAAAATAATCAACCGAGTAAATCAGTGGCTTTACTTTCCTGTTTAAGATGACAAATTCCCACAATTTTCTTCCCATACTGCCTAAAATCACAGCCTGACATAATCAATATAAGCAGCAGGCAAGATGTTGTTGTTTATAACTGTGGAGCACCACAGCCTTGTATGGATCATATGTACTGTCACTTCCTGGGTCCCGGGCTGACTGGTAGACAGGGAAATTATAGGATGTTCCCATTTAGTGGTTAAAGTTAAATCATAGTATGAATTCAGACATATGATTCATTGAGAAATAAAAAAAGCATGCTGTACTTCTCTGTCTACGATCTGTCAACACTTCCTGAGACAGCTTGTGAAAAAGGAACAGCTCTGTAATTTGCATGATTAAGCAAATTCACATGTAATTACGCCCAGACCGTTCTCTGATGAGTAACTTCAAGGGGAAAGTTTGCTCCTCAGCCCTGCTCATTACAGGTTTTCTTCTTTTTCGATGATTTTTGTCTCTTATTTAGACGGTGAAGATGTGGCCATAGAAAACGGCACCTTCAGCTGGTCTGCAGAGGGCCCTCCATGTCTCAAACGGTAAGAGTTGCAAAATATGCACTTGAAGAGATCTCCCTTGCAAAAATCAGAGGAGACTTAATGTGCAATTCGCCTCTTTGTGGTTGACAGGATCAACGTCCACGTGCCACGAGGTTCTCTCGTTGCTGTGGTTGGGCACGTGGGCAGTGGAAAGTCCTCTTTGTTGTCCGCCATGCTCGGCGAAACAGAGAAAAGAAACGGCCAAGTCACTGTCAAGGTACAAAGCAAAGTTCCATATGCAAGATCTATTCATAGCATGCGGGTTAGACCTAATAAATATTGACAGTCTCTGCTTTGGCACGTGTCTGTGCAGGGTTCTGTGGCGTATGTGCCCCAGCAGGCCTGGATCCAGAATGCAACAGTCCAAGACAACATCATATTCGGCCGCGAAAAGATGAAAACATGGTACCAACGTGTGCTGGAGGCCTGTGCCCTGCTGCCCGACCTGGACATCCTGCCTGCAGGAGATGCCACGGAAATTGGGGAAAAGGTATGAAATACTCGAAAAGAAATGGGGTTCGTTACCTGAGTTAGTTTTGTGATGTCTTTAATTTTATGAACATGTTTTTCCGTGCAGGGCCTGAACCTGTCCGGTGGGCAGAAGCAGAGGGTGAGCCTGGCTCGGGCCGTGTACAGAAAAGCCGACGTATACCTGCTGGACGATCCGCTGTCTGCTGTTGATGCACACGTGGGTCAGCACATCTTTGACAAAGTCATCGGACCAAAAGGAGTACTTAGAGACAAGGTAATAACATCCATAACCTGCAAAGAGGAGTTCACCCAATTCACTTCAGCTTGCAAACACAATTTTCACACCTAAACCGCTTACAAGCCCACGCTCTGCACCATTGTTGGAAACCGCCGCTCTGCTGACACTTTTGTTTTTAAGAAATCCTGCATTTAGTGTTGGATTGTGCTTGAATCTTATTTTTTCGGGACTTGTGTGGCCTGCTTTACAGACCCGCATCCTTGTGACCCATGGGACTGGCTTCCTGCCGCAGGCTGACCTCATCCTCGTTCTGGTAGATGGAGAAATCACAGAGAGCGGCTCCTACCAGGAGCTGCTCAGCCGCCACGGGGCTTTCGCCGACTTCATCCACACTTTTGCAAGCACAGAGCGCAAAGAGAGCGCCATGCAGAGAGGTGAGGAAACCTTTCAGGAATGGATCATAATTTGTTTTGTTTAAAGTGAGTTTATGTTTATAATTAGCTGGGGTTTTTTCTGTAGCTGGCTCCCGGAGGTCCAACGCTCGGCTCAGCATGATTGATTTCATGCCGTTCTCCAGAGACTTGTCACAGGAGCAGCTCATCGGGTGTGTAGTCCTCGGGAGAAAAACAGGAATCCCGGGCATCTTTTAACTGAAACTGACCTTTGACCTCTCCTGTTTCTCCAGGGGTGACACCACGAATACCAACCTGCAAAACATGGAGCCTGTGTCTGAAACGGACCAGGAGCAGGTAGCAGAGGACCTGGGCAAGCTGACTGAAGCTGATAAGGCTCGCACAGGACGAGTGAGTCTAAAATTAGCTTTTAGCTGTTAGTGGCAACTTCTCAGCTTCCTTTAAGCTTTACTAGTACCTTTCAGCTCGTTATTTTGCATTTTCCACCAACAACTTTGGTATTTCAATTCAGTTCTGTCCAAATTATTATTATTTTTGCTGCAGCTGTAAGTCCTGATGAACCAACTGTATACTTAAGAAAAAAGCCGAAAGATGCAGTTTATGACTAAGTGGTGAATTTACAGGATATTTAACTCTTAAATGACTTTGTGTTCCACTACAGGTGAGGTTGGAGATGTATAAAAAGTACTTTAAAACCATCGGCTTGGCCATCATCATTCCCATCGTCTTCCTGTACGCCTTCCAGCAGGCCGCCTCTCTGGCCTACAACTACTGGCTGAGCATGTGGGCCGATGATCCCGTCGTTAACGGCACCCAGATTGATACCGACCTGAAACTGTCTGTTTTCGGGGCTCTGGGCTTCGTACAAGGTCAGTTGTTGGGAGTTTTTTTTGTAAAATACCCTTTCAATCCTTTGATGATGTTTACCTTTAGCTGAATCCTTCATCCTCTCTGCAGGTATTGCTATCTTCGGTACGACTGTTGCCATCTCCATCTGCGGCATCATCGCCTCTCGCCACCTACACATGGACCTCCTGGTCAACGTTCTCCGCTCTCCGATGTCGTTTTTTGAGTGCACGCCCAGCGGCAACCTCCTGAACCGCTTTGCCAAAGAGGTGGACGCCATTGACTGCATGGTCCCCGAAGGCCTGAAGATGATGCTGAGCTATGTCTTCAAGCTGATGGAAGTCTGCATTATTGTGCTGATGGCCACGCCCTTTGCGGCTGTGATCATCCTCCCCCTCGCCTTCCTCTACGCCTTCGTCCAGGTACGTGCTCTTCTCGGAATTACAAAGCAAGCGCTTTGATCTCCACTTTGAGATCTCTGTGTTTGACATGGCGTAGCAGAAGCTGGGATCCATTACTCCATGTTATTGGAAAGCCTCGAGCTCCAAAACCAACTCTGCTGATCTCGCCTAGTATTTCGCTCCCAACCTGCTGACATAGATGTTGAACACATTCACTATGAATTATGGGAAAGCCCTCAGTGCTCCCTTTTGTTTCGCCTGTTAAAGCTGGTGATTTACTTTTCCACTGTGGGCTGCAGAGTTTCTACGTTGCCACATCCTGTCAGCTGCGCCGGCTGGAAGCTGTGAGCCGTTCGCCCATTTACACCCACTTCAACGAGACGGTGCAGGGCGCCAGCGTAATCCGGGCCTTCGGAGAGCAGTCCAGGTTCATTCTGCAGGCTAACCAAAGGGTCGACTTCAATCAAACTTCATACTTTCCCCGATTTGTCGCCACACGGTGAGACAATTATTCATCTAAAGTGCTTTGACTTATTCAATTCCTGAATTAAAAGGTAGTTTGGTGAGTTTTGATCATGGATTGTTTCATCCACAGCTGGCTTGCAGTTAATCTGGAGTTTGTTGGAAACGGTGTGGTCTTAGCTGCTGCCATTCTCTCCGTGATGGGAAAAAGCACCCTGAGTCCAGGCATTGTTGGTTTAGCTGTGTCGCACTCCCTCCAGGTAAGAAGTGCAACCCACACATGCAGGTGAATAAAAAAAGTGGAATATCTTTGGTTAGTCTAGACGGCGAAAGCATTGCTTAGTCATTTACTGTAAAGTGAACATCCTTGTTCTGGTTTTTCCAGGTGACTGGAATCCTGAGCTGGATCGTCCGATCCTGGACCGACGTGGAAAACAACATTGTTTCTGTGGAGAGAGTCAACGAGTATGCGGATACTCCTAAAGAGGTTGGTTCTCCCACCATTGCAATGCGCCGCTGTCCCAGGACACCCGATCCCATTTTTTACTCATGTTTTGTTTTTGCCTCATGCAGGCCAGTTGGAATACAGAGGGAGGCTCCCTGCCCCTGGCTTGGCCCGAGACGGGCACCATAGAGTTCCAGGACTACGGGCTGCAGTACCGTAAAGGCCTTGAGCTGGCTCTGAGAGGCATCACGCTGCACATCAACAAAAGAGAGAAGGTCATTTTTCTTGTGAAATAAATAAATACCTGCAGTCGTCAGGAGACGTCAACAATGAATTGGCTCAATTATCATGTCAATTTTTTTTTAGGTTGGAATTGTGGGTAGAACAGGCGCTGGGAAGTCCTCCCTCGCGCTGGGAATCTTCAGGATCCTGGAGGCAGCAAAGGGAAAGATCTTCATAGATGGAGTTGACATTGCTGACATTGGACTCCATGACCTTAGGTCAAGAATTACCATCATTCCTCAGGTACAGCAGGACTAACAGAAGCTGAGCTGTGCTGTTTAATCACATAAACCAGTTGAATTAGTTGCTGTAATAGTTATTTTACTGATCCAGTTTCCCACCCTCTCTCCTAGGACCCTGTGCTGTTCTCTGGCTCCCTCAGGATGAACCTCGACCCCTTCGACACCTACACAGATGAAGAAGTGTGGAGTTCGCTGGAGCTCGCTCACCTTAAAGATTTTGTGTCAAATCTGCCTGACAAACTTAACCACGAATGCTCGGAGGGAGGCGAAAACCTCAGGTACACATGTGTACACGACACTCTGCAGTGCAGAAATAACTCTGGCTTTTACTTTTACAAGGCGGTCAAAAATAAACTATCATAAAGACATCTAGTATATGATTCTGTCCTTCCACTTTGTCTGTGTAGTCTGGGTCAGCGCCAGCTCGTCTGCCTAGCCAGGGCCTTGCTGAGGAAAACCAAGATTCTGGTTTTAGACGAGGCGACGGCTGCTGTGGACCTGGAGACGGACACACTCATCCAATCAACAATCCGCACACAGTTTGAGGACTGCACTGTGCTGACCATTGCTCACCGCCTAAACACCATCATGGACTACACGAGGTGCAGACAGTCACTATTCTATATCTTCACTTAAATAATAATGAACTTATAAGTAACATATGTGGCGCTTACTCCCTCTAAAATGTGAGAATTAGCATATTTTATCTCTTTTATATCACTTTTGCCTAAAACTTTCTCAGCTCTTGTGAGTGCCAGCATGAAAATGTTGCTTTTTAACCACTTGATTCATTGATTATTTCTGTAGGTTAGGCAGATGTTGGCTTAAAATTAAAGTATCTTCTAAAGGGGTCTTTTTTCAAACTTATTTTACACTGGAAAGTTAAACGTGATCTTAAAGAATATAGAACAAGTTTAATGTTTTCTTTGCACTGTAGACACTGCATAGTCTGAACACGTGAAGCGTTTAAGACCTTGAAAAACAACACTTGTGTGCAGTCATGTAAAACAGAAAAAAAACAGTTTTAATGTGCAGAGAACATTTTACAATAATGTTCAACCTGCAAGTTGACTTTAAATCTCAGCAGGGATATGAGGCATACTGTTGACCTCTTAACACAAATGATTATTTACAATTATATAATGAATATTTAATTTAAATAACAATGAACTAACTTTA
>JAVQJG010120969.1:0-36159 GCA_036024015.1 Craterocephalus amniculus
GGTGGTCTTCTATCTGGAATTCACTATAAGTGTGTGTGTGCGTGTGTGTGTCTGGGTGTGTGTGTGCACACATGCATTTGTTTTGTTTGTGCCCATGCATTTAGGTGTGGGTGTGTGAATATGCGTGTGTGGGCAAGACCAGGGTGGCCTGATCCATGAATGACTCTTGGCCTGAAAAAGTTTCCCAGTCTGGTCCTGGTCTGTGTTGATGGGTCAATTTTTTCATCATATACCAAGGATTCGCGTCATGTTTAGGAGGACCAGACACATGCGAGGACAACTCATGACAACCCAGAGAATGAGACATTCATGGCTGTCAACATAATAAACCTGTAGGGAGGAGCCCTAAACACCCAGTACCTCAAAAGCATTACAAACCTTACCCTCGTAAACGCTGAGGAATTTGAAAGATAGGCCACACGTTTTGTGAAAAACAGAATGGAGTATATATACAGACAGAAATGTGATGTGAGGCCGATGAGGAATTGTGCTAGGGTCTGAAAATTGATTTTGAGGTTGGATTTAGAGAATTTGTCTCTGGCAGCATGCATGGGGTCAAGACCTGCAGGCCTGGCAGCGACTCCTTTTGGTGTGTGGGGGGGGCAGGGAGCTTCATAAGGTACATCAGTCTGCTGGGACCAACCATTTCCTTTTTCCCACCGTTGTAATGCTGTTACTTCTATTTTTCTTTCATATAGTTTATCTTTAAACAGAAATATATTACTCAGCTGACAAGTAATATAAACATCCACATAATTTGGAGCAGGAGTCATTACTTCCTGTAGTTATATTTACTATTAGGACGATGATACTCACAAGGGGATTGTAATCAAGGAATCTGATGGTGCAAACCCTCCCCAGACAGGGACGAAGGTTTTTTTCCCTTCCTTCCTGTTCTTGTGAATATTTGAACCTTGGATTTAGTCATTTTCAATAAACAAAAGAATTCAAATAATTATACGAACATATTTCATCCTCTCCACTCTCACACACTCTCACACTATTAAAGCCTCCTGCATTGGAAAAGCAGACAGGGGATGGAAGTTATACAGTGTTGATCTAGATGATAAGCTGACCAATTGGTTTCATGTATGAAGGAAAATTTCAGACACGTGTGATGCCAATTCTGTATCCCACTGATATCTCTGAGTGCTGACGTGGCTGCCCCTCGTAGAAACCCTCCCAGAGTTATTCTAGATCTTTTCTGGCCTACAATACCAGTTAAAACAAATATTCAAATCTGTGTAAGACGGACACAAGGGAGAGAGTCTGAATGATTTATGCCAAATTAAACAACATCAAGGAAGACAGAGAAATGACCTTAACTGTCTTCATGCTGCAAAACCCAGTTAGATGTGATAGATGAAGGAAACCAGTGGCTGATCAGAGAGAGACATAGACTGTAAGGAAAACCCATCTGGAATGGTTTTCAGTCTCCCTTTTCCACAAGCTGAAACTCAATAGCCGTATCAGATCCGAACACTGTGCTGCGATAATAGCTGAATATTCATTTTGGTGAGAGCGGAAGACAAACATTCTCGTCCTTAATGACATCTCTAGGGAGGAAGTTCATTACACAAGGTTCTTATGCAACAAAACTCTGTCACTTTGAGAGGTCAGACAAGGTTCACACTACTAACATTAGTGCAACTAGGTTAGTGACACTCTCTGCATTAAATAGAATCTCAATCAGAACTTGGATTCAAGTAACATAAAATCCCCAGATAGACATTAAAGACCCCGTCTACTCTGACCTATTTTATGCGAGGCAGCAACATTGTCACCACATAAAGACTTAATATAGATTTGAAAACAAAAGGTTCATGAGTATGTCAATAATTAACATCAATTATTCAATCAAGACCTCATGTCTTCAATATGCGAATGGTTAATCTGCCAATGACCTCCAGAACATTAACAATTGGTCTTGAAATTTGTAAAAAGAGATGCAACATAACTGATAAATATCAATATGACTTTTGATGTATGGCCAAATTCCCAGTGCATGAAATTAAGTTATTATGTATTAACAAGGGCCTTATTCAGACTCTGCATGTGTGCTTGCTGGTTACATGTAAAACATGCATTAAAGCAGAACTTAATCTAAGTGGAATGTAATCCATATTTATACATCAGAGCTTGTCCTACTATTCCAAGTCATAATGTCTCCCATGAAAAAGGCTTATAGGCTGCTTATTGCAATGTGATTAGTCTTTACTGTTACTGTGTTGTCAAGCTGATAATGCAATATCAGCAATTATGTAGCCCTAACTTATAACACTCCAATAATACTTATTCCACCTAAAACACCAGGAACAGCATGTACTGTATATTACAGCTTTGCTTAAAAATCACTTGTGACTAAAAATCTGCAGGTTAAAAGTTTTAGTGACAAAGTACAATTGTTCTTTTCAGAAAAACAGATGTATTAAACTTTACATGTCAATGTTTGCAAACTCAGAACTGATTAACTTAGTAAGCCACTCAGTCCCTGTAGATAAAAGTGCTCATTTCGATGTATCGTCATGATAATCAGAATTTATCTTTTATAACTCACAGCACAAGTTTGGGCTGGTTCTTATTATCATTTTCTATTATTGATTATTTATTCAATTAAAATCAATTGATTCCAGGAATTGAATAAAATGTTTTGCAGATGTTAGTTTTTCCTTTGCAAAACATCAAATCTGTCATTTATAACAATATTTCATTTCAAATGGTTATATTTTCTGTACATGTACAACACTTTGTTATTGATGCTTATAGATTTCGAGGTGAATTTTTTGTTTCTCACAAACTGAGCTGGGGAGTTTGTGTGGAAAAATTTGAAGAAGAAAAATGGACAGAAATTTTTAACACTCGTCAAATAATCTCACACAGTAACAGGCAGGTGAACAGTATGTATGTATTCCTGATAGAAGGTAGGAGTGTGTGTGTGTGTGTTTGTGTGTCTATGAAAACACTGCAGATGTAGTTGCACACTGCTCTGTACACTGATTGATGGTTGCTGTCCATGCAGGCCTACATTTTTGAGTGGATTGGAGTCACAGCACATGAGCAAACACAAGATGGAAGACTATGGAACTCTCCACTACAAAGAATAGCAAGACTCCAAATACCACACACACACACACACACGCACACACACAGATCTACTTTCCCACCTCCCTAGCTTGAAGATCTACCTGCCAGCTGCTGCCAGTCGCAGGAAAAGATGGGCTTTGTTGGTTTTGTGAAGCCCACCGACAAGACCCCCCTGGAGACTTCAGGTCTCCGGCAGCACAAGCCTCAGCCTTATCCACTCTGCCGCACAGGCAATCTGTTTTCTATATTACCAGCCTGTATCACTGTACTATGCACTATAGAACAGCAATTGAGCAGGAAATTAAGTTAGGGGATCGGTATTTGGCGAAGGAGAACGAGCTAGTGTGGTCTTCTCTCTCCACATACAAGGATCATTAAATATCACATGAGTTTTTTGATAAATTTCCTTTTCTCCTCTATCTGCTGTTCCCATCATCTCACTCCCCTCTTCGTCCTCTCTTTCTTTTCTCTTCAATTTCCCTATCATCATCTGCCCGTTTCCCACCCGTCTTGCTGTATTTGTAGAGTGGATGGACCAAAACATCCTAATGGATATTTAAACAGCTTGAGATGTGTCAACCTGGGAACTCCCTCCCTTTGACGGAGGTCTCTGGTAGTGAACTGAGACCATAACAAGGGGAATATAGAGGACAGATGTCCTTCTTTTTTCTATCAGTTTATTTATTTTTCTGTATCTGTTTCTTCTTTCTTGTCCCATTACTTCACTGACTATTCTTGCAACATTTTTTTTTACTATTATTATTATTGGCACATAAAACAAGACCAAATGTAAGCATTTTTGGATTAGCCAGGGGGGGTATTGTAAATTTCCATATCCTGTTTTCCACTGTTCTTGTATACAGTTTCCTAAATTCTCCTATGACTGGGTATAAGTACTAAATGAGTCAAGGGAAAAGAGAATAAGAGCCAGCAGGTCACTCAAATTATTTTCACTGGAGTACTGAATTATATTTGAGTACAAAAGTGTAGGTTGTACAGTAAAATGTAAGTTTTCCTTTTTTTAATTTCTTTTATTATCTTCTTAATCATGGACCTCATCACCAAGCTAATAATTAACTTATATTTCAGTTTACTTCTAGATTAATTTGGGGTGTTTAAATGACCCAGATCTTAATTTATTAATACAGTGAATATTTATAGAAGACACTGATACTATTACTGCTTCTACATATTTTCATAAACTGTGATCTAGTTCACTTTGTACAGGGAAGATTAATATAATTTCATTTCCATATCAATACTTAAGTATTACAGCCAAATAACTTAATACTGTAGTTCATTTTAAATTTCTTTGTTTCGATTTAAATTATAAGATAGTACTATCATAGCCCCCTATCATCTCACATCATTCACGAGGTGAATGATGTGTGATGATAAAGTCACCTGATTGACATTTTGAGTTTCTTGCTCTGTACATTGTTTTTCTCCAAAATTGAAAGTGGGACTTGAAATTCGGGCTTTCTTACAACCATTCAGAAAAGCAGTGGAAGACCCAAATCAACTGACAGAGATAACAACCTCTCACTGCCATGATCTTAAGCCAGTCACTAGTGTTGACAGCTAAATTAAAAAGCATATACACTTATGTCCTAGATTTGTAACAAAAGATGCCACAATACATTATCAAACAGAGATCAAATCCACCAATGACTATAAAAAAGCAAATGAAAAAAAATTACGGTCACATGGAACACACACGTGGCACGCTCAGCCCATGCATCGGTCAGCTTAGCGGGAGGCGGTCAGAGAGATAAGGCCCCAAACAGGTTTAAATCCCCCCTAAAGCTGACTTGATAGACAGACAGGCCACCATTAACAATGCGGTGGCTTGTGAGAGCAGCAGATGATGGAAAGATACCCTGGCATTTACTGTGTTAAGAAGTGGCCCTTAAAGATTTCACACTTCCAATTTCTTTGAATTATCTACCATCTTCAGCTTGTCACTCAGCCTGACAATCTCAGATTCTTGCTCGCTGCGGTACCAGGCTGTTATTGACAAAGCAATTCACAGTGATGCAGCAAAACCTGATAAAACATTAGTCAAACAAAACCAGTGTATCCACTATCACGGACCGCCGCTCAGACAAGGGCTGCTGATGAAAAGAAAAATTCAAAAGTCAAATATTTTCATTTAATTTACTACATTCATTTAAGCTCAGTGTGTGGATTGCACAGGCTTCTGCATTTTCTGCTCTGTGCACACACGCACACACACACACACACACACACACACACACGCACGCATACACACACACACACACACACACACACACACGCACACACACACACACACACACACACAGACACACACACACACAGGAGCCAAGCAGAGGGAGCAGGTCAAGTAAATATAGGTTTACACGTGTAAATGGAAACTTTCTATGTTACTGGAAGTGCAATATTTCAGTCAGTCTGAAAAGTGAAGAATCATTAAAGCCACAAGGGTAAACGTAAGAACATCATATAAGCATTTCTTTCAAGAAGACCAAATCAAATGATGTACCGGAGCAGAGCAGGCCAGAAGCTTTGATGCTAATGGCAGTGAAGCTAGTCTTTCTTGACCTTTGCAGTCGGTCTTGGAAAACCAGAAAACTCTAAAGGCTGAGAAGATGCTCTCTTTAGCTTTTGTTTATCTTTTTCCTCTGATTATGAAGTACATTACACAATAAGGATTTACAAGCATCACACAGGGTTCGGTTATATCTCTGTGCTTGCAAAATATCCTCCATCGTAGATCTAAAGTGAATTGGAATTTTGCTAATCTTCTTCTTTCATAATTTTCTAGATTGTGGCTTATGGAGCACAATTGATTGGTTAAGGTTTCTTTCTATGAAACAATGACAACAACCAAATGCTGCTATGAGACAGAACAGACAGCTTATCAGATGTTTAGTTTGGTTCTCTTACTACTCCAGACAGGCCATGATAGAAATATCCTAACATCCCCATTACCCTTAGCATTCAGTGCATAGTGCACAGCCTGTGCTTTCTATGAATTATTAAAAACAGACAGATTACGCTGTAAGGCTATAAGACTGCGAGTCTAGGGGCACGGTACAGATGCTGCTGAGCAAAACAGTAATACCCGATTTTTTTTTCTTTTTCTCTTTTCTTTTTCGTTTTAAGAAGATGTTTTCAGAGTTTGGATTCATGTGGGGTGGCTGTTTTAATATGTATATGCATATGTGGTTAATAGTAACTTGGGTTTGGATGGGCATATGCACGTGTTTGAGTGTATATCTGTCTATTTATGTGTGTCAAAAGATGAAGAGGGTGAAGGGCAAGGTGTCAGGGCTTGTCTAACATGCAGCCTGGTGGGCTGGCTAGATGCTTGGTTTGCTGTGCATATAGCTGGTTGGGTGCAGACCAGCTAAAGCCTGGCAACTCTCTCTCTCTCTCTCTCTCTCTCTCTCTCTCTCTCTCTCTCTTTCTCTCCCTGGAGTGACGGGCTGAGACATTAAGACAGGCGTTTTAATTAACTGTGCCACTCTTCCACCTGCTGCCCTCAATATGCTCTGGCCCTGGCAATCTGTCTCTCAAACACTGACTCTCTTGCTCTCTTTTTGTTCTAGCTAAATTTCCCATCTCTGTATCATTTTCTGCTTCTTCACTCCTTTCTCTTACTTTCTTTCCAATTTGCAAATCCGACCCTTGATCCCTTCTACTTTCCCTCCCAAACCTCTTTTTCCTCCTTGTTGTAGATCCCTCCATACTTTGACCCTGATAAATGAAAACTCATAAGAAATAGATATGGTGAATCCATAAGGGTCAAATTACTGAATTAGGCCATTTTTTTATTGAACTTGGAGAGATTTAATTCCTACATGTGTCCTAGACTGGCCCTCTAACTGCCCCACAGTCATCCCACAGACACATATACAGTGCACACACTCACATTGTTTAAATCTATCTGGTAATTCAGTTCTGCCCGACACTCATCAGGCTATTCATTAAAGCCTGATTGGAGATGGATATTTCTGTTCCCTCATGACAGAATGGAACTAGGGATCAAACTGAGGACATTACTGGATTTAGAAGCGCAAACTCAGCACACAGCAGCATTTACTGCATCTCTGTACAATCCAACATGTCTGTGGGAGTGCGTGCTCATAAATGTTTGTGTTAATATGTGTAAATGGCTGTTGGTTTAAGAATCTCATTTAGCACTGTGATTCCTACGGTTTCATCATTTAGATCATAAATTGAGAATTAATTTAAACAGAAAGGAGCAACAAATGATCCACTTTTAGCACTCTACTCATATTGTATTACATTTTTAATGGGGTTAATAATAGATGGCATTAGCAACACAGGGAAATGACACTACAAAGTGTTGTATTGAAAGGATTAATGGTCTCCCTTTTGAATTAAAGCCAGGTCTTAGAGATAGAGCTAAAACTAACAAATAGCCCAGCTCTGGCTCCATGACGGGGCCGTAGTACAGTAAGAAGACAGCAACTGGGGACAATATATCAGCCTATAAGACAGGGAGCATTCATCTGCTGTGTGAGGAGGAGTGACTTTGAAGTTCTCTGCAGTGTGAGGTGAAAGAGCAGTCGTGGCCTCAACCTCCGTGTTTATGTAGCCACACTGGCCCTGGGAGAGCTCTTAATGAATGATGTGGATAGATGGATACCACAGATAAAAGCACACTCTTGCACATCTGTCTGAGGGGCCAAGATATGCAGCAAGGATTTACACATGCTTTATACTGAGGTCATAAAGGGCTTGTGTGCAATTCATGCAAGCATGTCCTCTTTGTCTAAATTTGCTATAAACAGAAAATGCATCAAATGCAGGCATGAGGGTTTGTTTAAAAAAATGTCTGTGTTACAGTTACACGTTTCATAAGAGAGCTGAGACTAACCTGCTAGAAGTAGGCTGCACCAATCCAGCAGAATTATGTCTCACTGGCATGATTAGTGATGTTACTTCCTCTGGAAACAAGAAGACTCTCTTTGTGTTCCCACACACCTGAGACAGCAACTCTGAAACAAATTGCCATCACCTGTATGTCATCAATAAGTAAAGTCTAAGCAGTAAATTAATTCAATAACATTTCTAAGAAAAATAAAACATACTGCAATCTGAATATCTGTGCAAATTAATAGATATGCAGTTTCAATCTAACAATAAAGATTTGCATGACTCCATTTTCAAAGATGAAGAAATTAAACAAAATTCCATTATAAAGAAAGAAAGAAAGGACATTACAACTGACATTACATGTTTTATATCCTATGCAGTTCCCCCGTTAATTACAAAGTACAAAAGGGGCCTTTAAAGCCCTGCAGCTCATCTTGCATCTCTCACCAGCACACTTCCAGGAGCATATCGCCCTTGTTGTGCTGCTGCTTTACAAAGGCCTCTGGAAATAAATTATGAATGCAATGCAAAAGCTGTAAAATTTGTTGTATCTTCTATTATCTTCATGTTAAAGGCCACAAAAGCTCTTCAGTGAAGTCAGCCATTAAGAAATGACAGGTATTGCTATCAGGCTTCTTTATAGGCTATTACCTGCAATGACAGCAGCTGCTGCTGCACCACTGTACGGCCTATCACATTATTTGCAGCTAAAGTCAGCTACTGTGTCATTTTGCCTCATTTTCTTGACAGTGCTATCATAAATCCATTGGGCTGCAGGGGAAACTGTCGACTACCTCGATTATCTTCATAGCCTGAATGAATTCTGAAATGTATGTAACAGGCAATGACTGTTATGGATCAGGAGCCATGGCCATATTCTCTCTCTCTCTTTCTCGCCTTTCTTGTATCCCTGTCAAGTGATGTGCTGATCGGGGGGCTTAAGGGCTCTGACATGCATATGAGACTAAGTAAAAGAGGTGAACTTTGAACTACACAGTGAAATCTCATGAGAACTGCAGCTCATTTGGGCTTGTGTGTTTTCACAAAAAACAAAAAAAAACCCCACTGTAGATGAATACCCAATGAATCCTTGCGTGTTTAATGATTAAAGCTTGCCAATATAGCGTGTGACTGCACAATGCCAGTTCAAGACCATGGTTTGATCCACAGGTGACCTTTGACACATGGTTCACAACCACTACAAACCAAAGAACTGCCATTTTCATTAGCACCACCACTAATTTATTCGTAATTATTATGCCTATGGGGAGGAGAGTATAAACACATAATTAAAAACATAATTAATAACCTGCAGGCATCACCTACATACTGTTCTCATACTTTAAAATATATACAGTACAATTACTGCGCAGGAAAACACTGCATCCTTTCCTGAGTACAGGGTAAAATAAATAATGAAATTAATTAAACGATTGCAGTGAGCAGGTTTCACATGGGACTGAAACATATGTGTTTCCTTCCATTTCTATGAATCCTCTTCGTGACAATAACAAGACGCAGCCCTATCAGAAGTGAAACACCTCACTAACTAATTAGACTCTCAGGCTGCAGTCAGACAAAATAAAAAGAGAAAAGTGCTTGAAGGGGGACTTGCTCTCCCGCAATTTGCATCTGCCACTTTTTACTGCATCTGTTCCAAGTGCCATTCAACGTTTTCTTCCTCCTTTTGTTGGGAAGTGTTGAGGCCCAACTATTTAAGCTCACCTCCTACCTACCCAGAGCTTTGTTCCTGCTCCTCTGCAGATCAGTAATGAGCCAACCACCACAAAACTGCTAGGAAATTAATGACTCATTAAGGACGGGACCCAGACCGCTCCACAGCCTGTCCTCCTCCCCCGCTCCACCCACATGCCCCCATGTAATCCTCCCTGTCTCCCCCCTTTTCTCTCTCTTACCCTCATCCTGTCAGCCCATACAGAAAGACCACAACACCTCCCTATCAATTAGAGCCTATTACAGGGCTCCCATGCTAGCTGGGTAAAGAAAGAGGGCCTTCACAGCTCAAGAGTGTGTGCAGGAAAGATTGCGAGAGCTGAATGAGGAGCCTTAAGGTGCTCCTTTCACACCCTTGCCCTTATCCATTATGCCAATGTGTAAAGCCCCACAGGAGAAACGTGCAGACCCCAAAGGACTTGAGGATGAAAATAAGTCAAGGGAGGGATTTTTGGTCACACCTTTTCCTTTTTCCTTGTACTTCAGTGTCAAATTATATCATAACTACTCCAGAAGGAAACCAACATGGTCACTGTGCTCCTCCTTTCACATAGAGTGTAGCAGAGTGAGAAAGATGTTGAGCCCTGAATGGGATTTTTAATCATACCATCTGCATCTGTACTCAGACAGAACAAGACCGGTATTAACAAGACAGGGCAAATGGTGGACATGGACCTACATATGAAAATTCATGTGATTATTGATTTCTGTTAGTCTCACTGCATTTTACCCGCTGTTGCATTCCCTTAGGCAATACCCACTTATTCATAGGATTGTTAGTCTTTGTTCAGAGAGGGGGAAAAGATACTGTACTACACTGCCAGCATTTTATAACATCTTTTCTCTTTTTTTCCCTTGTGGAATATATATCAGCTTTTCATTCAAGCATTCTATGCTCATTGGCTTTTGAAGCTATGGTGCATTTTCACAGCAATTCCTCTGAGAGTAAATGGGTGAGATCACATGGGTTGAGGTGGTTTAGAATGGCAAATCCTGCTGAAAGTGTCATTTCCAGTTGGAGACATCAATTTGGTGTGTGAAACAGGGGCCCAGGAGAGCTTGATAGCCTCTGAGATTCCTTACAAGAGAGAAGGGTCTGGGGATCAGCTCGTACTCACCTGGATAAGACAGGAATTTCACAAAGTGCTTCAAATACATGAAGCAAAGAATAAAGGGACAAAGGTAGTATCACGATAGACAACTTGGAATCCCATTGAAAAGGGTCAATATGGTCGAAACTTTTTTTGTCTCTTTTACTTTGACACTAATGCATACACACTGGCTGTATTTAAATAAACAAATGAATAACTAAATAAAAGTAAAAAAGCAGCTAATAAACGACCTCCATCTGGGGAAGGCAGTCATGGAACATAAATATGTTTAATAGGAAGATATTAAAACACTGACATGCACAAATTAAAGACCTAAATTACTGGTTGCAATTTTTCTGGACAAACATTTTGCTAACTGGAAAACAGGGCACATAGGCAGCAGTATTAACTCAAATATAAAGCCTCAATTAGTTTAAGTCAGAGCAAAATGGCTGATAATTATTGCACCAGCTCATTAGACTTGTTTTGATACTAAAACCACTTAAATCACCACACAGACATCAACACAAGCACAGATGCACTTACCCTCATGCAGATGTTTAGAGTTTATTCCCACCATAATGAAGCAGATAATTTTCAGGTTGAGTGTTACTGGTTCAGAGAAAAAAATAAAACACTTCAAACTAGATTTAACAAGGTCTTGTGTTACATGAAGAACCCATCCGCTGGTATTTGAACAGCAAGTTTAGTGAAACTGTACATTTCAGAAAAATGAATGACAATGAACTGTCAAAAAGCATGTCATGGGCCTCCTCTTCACACTCATGGTTACATTTGATCAATTTCAAATATTCAGTCTGAATAAGACTTTAAGATTGAGCTTAAAACTCAACCACAGTCATTCAGTTCAGTAAATAAGTTCATGCTGTCAGCTCTGCTTATTTTAAAAAAATTCTAAGTCTGTACAAGAAAAAAACTAAAAAAAGATTTAAAACATAATAATTATCTGCTGTACCTGCAATTCATCTTGGCTAATAATGGTAAGGACTCTTAAATAAAATCCTTGGGGCTGACCATGAAAGTTTAAGCTTCAATGTGGTAAAATACAATGTGCTATAAAATATTAATGTGTGTGGTAAAATTATGCTGGTGGTAATATTTTAGATTGCTGCTGTCTGTTAAAGAGACATATCCGTATTTATTTACAAGCAGGGGTAGTGGATGGGGGGCTTTGTTTGAAGCCATGTTTATGAATATCGACTCTGGCTCCGAGGTAAGTGGCTATAAATCTGCAAAAGGATCTTTGCAAAGTTGCCTTGGAGAATATAACTTCAAGTATAACAGTCTCCCTCCTTCACATGACTTTTAAACATTTAGACATTGCACAGCCAACTACATTTAGGGCAGCATCTAAATTATGAAGGCTTCCATTTTGATGGCCTCAGTGTTCACCAATCAAAGTTGATAGTTACAAGAGATCTATCCAAGACTGAAAGTTAGGTGTGTTTGGCCTTTCATCTGGAGTGTTCATGAGTTCGTGAATAATAAAATGGATTTCAATGGAACCCTCAATCTTCCAGATGTTGACTTAAATATTAAAAAAAACTTAATATCAAATTAAACTATCTATAAAGCACTTTTCATGCAACCAGCAACATGAAATGCTTTATACGATAAAAACATTTTTAGATTAAAACAAGCCTTCCCACACCGACATATATATCAGTTTAAAAATACACATTCAACACAATTACACATGTGCACACACACATAAAAAGAAACCAACACCTTTACATCTCCATCTTTCTTGCAGGAAAAATATTGTTTCTTGTGAGGAAACAATATCTTGGGGATCCGTTCACACCGGTAGCCAACCCACCCATGGTATCACCACAGGAGCCGCCTACTTCTTGGCATTATGCAGATAAGTTTATTTTTCCAAATATATACATGTAGTTTAACTTTCAATGCCTTACTGTTCAGGTAAAATGTTGATAAGTACAGTATTTACTATGTCAAACTAAGAGTGACTTATGATAACAATAGAACATTACTTGGACTATCCAAAAGATCAGCTCCAATTAAAAAAAAATACAGATCACTCTTTTGCACCTTTTTTTTCTGTTCATATACTGCTACAATATATTTTTGAGATCAGACCCCTGTGACCTCAAAAATTGCGGTTGTAATAGTGCTGCATTTGTCTGACCTGGAGACGATGGACACAGATGTCTGTTTCCTCTGGATTAAACAGGGGCAAAGATTAAGAGAACTGATGTCTTGGTTGAGTTCAAAGGGCTCAATCAAAGCGTTTCACTTCTGGACCCTTAACCCGCACTTTCAATGCTTAATTGACTAACAAGTGGTGATAAAGCTGAGCTTTGTGAAAACAATGGTTTTGCTTTTTCTGCTTGATGAATGCAGCAACAGTTGATGCCACTGCACACTAATACATGACCAGAAAGCTTCATCGATCCTACCATCTAATTCCAAGGAAATAGCTTCCTCTTGAGTTTAAATTGGAGGAAATTGACAACGGCTCATTAAAGCTCCATCCCTCCTTTTCTCTCTCCCTCATTTCTTTCTTCATTTTTTCCTATTTTTTCCTTCCCTACTGCACCAACTAGTCAGTGCTAATACTCAATCCCTATTCGTTTATGTAGAACCTCCACTAACTCTCTTGCTAATGTGTCTCTGACACAAGCTGACACAAGGTATCAGTTCACACCTTGGACGCACAAAGAGAGGTGCTAAACAAGGACTTCAGGACATGTCACAGCACACTTACAGGGTGGGAGTGTATTACTAGAGGAGATCAGACCTGGCACTGTCAGCAGAACCTAACAAAACAAACATGTAACATACTGTATATAGTCAGATAAACTTTTGGCATAAAACAAAGCTATCTCTCTGTTTGTTCTCAAAAAAAGCACAAGAAAACACCATCAGTATATTGTTGTTATGCTAAAAAAAGACAAGGTTGTGATGTTCACAAACATGAGCTGCACTTTCAACCTTTTTTATTAAAATCACCAGTTTTTGAGAGGCCATCGAAATTTACAGCATTGCCAGCTAAAGTGTCACAAAAATTACATTAATCAGCCTTGATTATCAGCTAAATGTAACAGACAGCTTCAAACAGCTCCTGGAAGGTGACACTATGAGTGATTATGCATCCATCTTTCTGATCAGAGCACATCCCAGTCAATCCCAGCTGCTAGAATTGAGCAAGTGGTGGGGTAGTCCTTGGACAGTTAACCAGTCCATTACAGGCCCAGCAGAAAATGCATTTAAACAAAATGTAAATCAATAATATTTTTGAAAAGTTTTAACAGCAATTTTAAAAAGTGCATTGCAGTAAAAATTATTGATCAAAGTCTTTTAGTTTTATTATATCAAATGCAGTCGTAAACAGGAAATACTTAATAGTTCAGTCAGAAAGAAGAAAGAGTTTAAGGATGCATCCACACCAAGATTGTCCACGAGACTCATTACAATTGGGGACTGGGGCCAGTTTAGGGTTATCGGAAACATTCTTCCAGACAGAGTTTGCATTCACACTGCACTACTCAAATGAATTGAAGCTTTTAAATAGCATTTTGCACTCCTTGCCAGAAGGGGCGCTGCATCAAAAATTACTAAAGGAGAAGCTGAGACCCAGAACTAAGGTGGAAAACATAGGACAACTTCTGTTACACTATATAAGAGCAAAACATGGAGCTGCGTCAGATCCTAACAGTCATCCGTTGACCATATTTCTATCAGAACTTTTACTAAGTTCTTCTACATCTGACTGTGAACCAATTCTTCAATCCAGACTCATCTATTGCCTCACATGCATATGCTTTGGTTGTGTTTAGCCGCAATGTTCCACCTTGAGCCCACAATCCTGTTTGCTTTGTATTTGCCTTCCTGTATTTGGTTTACTTGAAACAGACCAAAACCTGCATTTGAAGGCCGACCATGGTCCGCTCTTTCATCTCAATCAGAGGGGTTTTTTGCGTTCACAATTGCCCAAATGAAGCAAACCTTCTAGACAAATGGACTAGAACTTGACTCAAAAAGGCTGGTGTGAATGTGCCATACAGTAAGTAAACCAGCAGATGTTTGATAGTTTGTTCCACTTTTATGGTGCATAAAAGCATTTACAAGCTACTTTGTTTTGACTTTGGGGACTAAAAGCAGACCAGTTCCAGACTTATAGGATGCATGAGACCACCAAAATTCAGGGTGTCAAACGCTTTTTTGTATAGGGGCCACACACAATGCAATTTGAAAAGTGAGCCAAGCCAGTAAATTAAAAGCAAAATTGCCTAAAATATATTTTTATTCATTTATTCCTTTGTTTTAAAACAAAATTTTAAAATGATCATATTCATTGAAAGATCCTTTTACAAAACACACTGAAAATTCCCGTGTTCACATACTTAAAATAAAGCTGAAACATCTTGAGAAAACATAACATGAACAAACTATTGCCTAAAATGATCATTTAAATTTGCAATACACCTTCCATACACCTTACAAATATAAAATTACAACCTCTAATGGACCAATGTGGAACTGCAGTTACTTTTGATACAAAACATTTCCACAGCATTGTTTCACATCTGAGGAGCATAACACCTGAATGCTGCCTCTCATTGTTAATAATGAACAGAAGGTCCTCAATGTATTTTGGGCCTAAACCATGCAGTCCTTTGTAACCTAAAAGCAGGATTTTGAAGTTGACAAACAGGAAACCAGTGTAAAGATCTCAGGACTGGTGTCATATTATGTATTTTTTGGTCTTAGTGAGGACTGGAGCAGCAACATTCTGGACTGACTGCAGCTGTCTGATGGCTTAAGGTTAAAGTAGCGTTAAAGTACAATACAATAATCAGGTCTACAGATTTTTAAAGGTGAGATATATGTTTCTTTTGTTGAAGGAAAGTCGCAAACTTCCATTTGTTTTTATGTTCAAGATACCTTATGAAGGCATCTGAGGGGTTATAATCCCTCAGCAATATGATTTGTGTGTCATCTGCATAAAAGAGACTGCATAACTTGGACTTTCTGTCATATTTATCATACTGGGATGACATTTCTTCATAGTTAAAATTAGGCTTTTTTTAATCATTAATTGTGACTAATTGTGATTTTTAAAAAGGAATTATGACTAAAATTTCAGGAATTCCAATCTTTTAGTTAAAAGTTGAAAGTCAAATAAGATTAAAAAAAAGATAAAACTTTGACCTATTAAATCTAAACTGTTTTTTTTTTTTGTACCAGGTTGTAAACTTGTTTATTTTCTGCTGTCAAGCTGGCCTTTTTAACATGGGAGTCTATGGAGATTTGCTCACTTTTGGAGTGAGCCCCTAGCGGATGAGGGGTGAAATGCAATCTTTGGTAGTTGGCATTGGCTTCACATTTCTCAACCGGAGGCTGCCGTTTGGTACATACCAAGATGGATAATTTTTCTCACAAAGTTAATGCCATAAAGTAAATAGACAATATTCTAAACCTCCTCTCACTTCCTGTTTTGTGACTGAAAAAGCATGTGGAATGCACACCACTTTAAGCCAGTATTTACAGTTACAATCTTGCTCTTGTTTTCCAATGAGCTGAGCTGAGCTTTGCCTCTTTTTTTTTTTTTTTTTTAAATTCATTTAGCTGTAAGGCAGAGTGTGATAAGACAGAACGAAGACTTCCCTCATAACAAGGCAAATGCCAAGTCTGACATAATCCAATCTGGTCCATTTTCATCAGCTTTTGTCTAGTGTTTTTTGCTTCTCTTTGGGACTTTCCTTTGGTTCCAACGATGGCTCAAAAACCTGAAATGACACAATTCGGTCGCACTTGTATGGTGGTAAGGCTTCAATCCAAATGGCTTTTCTGCAGAAAAATCCTTGAAGACCCACACACATTTAAATCTGGCCCTGGGGGCAACAGGCTCTAAACCACCAAGATAAAAAAACATCCAGGCCAAAAGCAGAAATATATATTTTAAGGAAGGGCTTACCATGGTAACAAAAAGGCATGTCAAACTTGTGGAAAGGAGGCATTCTGACTGAGCAGTAAACACAGACCAGAGTGCCGTAGGAAAGCCTAGGAAAAGCTTTTCGCATATTAAAGAGACCAACCTCACATGTATACAACAGAAAGAGAGACAATGGTGGTAATAACAGGCGAAGCGTCAGGGTGTGCAAAGACAGTTAAACGGTCATTTGCGAGAAGAAACATAAGAGGGCCTAATAGAAGCTGCCCCATAGGCAGAGAATTTCAAAAAGTAACAAACCTCATACATTTATTTTATTTAGTGTTGACAAGAAAATGTTCTCTCCAGTTTGCCATTCTGAAAAAAGTCAGGAAGTTCAGAGACATATCTTTGAGTAACTTCAAGCTAGAGGTGCAGCATCTGGAGAGATGTAGGACATGAGAACTGGCAAGAGCAAAGCCAAACACTTTGCGTATGATGAAACTCTTCACATGTATGTACAGAAATGTTTTCTGGTACATCTCAAACTACTTTTATCCACATTGAGGATGCGAAGGGAAAAGAAAAACAATTCATTTTTGTTCTGTACCATAAAGTGCCGGCAATATGGCGAGTTGCTGATTTGCAACAAGGATAGTTTCCTTTCGACAATGCAAAACAAATTCAACAGGAATGTGAAGGAGGGGAAACGACTAGAGCAGAATTCTCAAAAATAAAACCTTCCTATATCCTGTTTTTAAATTCACACTCATGCCGTGTATGCTTATATTTCAAGTGTAAACACAATCAGTGCAATGCAGGAATGATGAAAAGCCACTACTCTTATTATAGGAGAAAATTACAAGCTCTTATGAAGGGATTGATTGTTTTCAAATTGTAGATCTTTGTAAGAGGAGCGTAAAGTAGAGCTAAGTCTCCATTAAAAGACGCTGCTGCTACATTGCTTTTGATTTTCTGTCAACATCCCTCTCACCAACAAGGCACTGTATTTACTAAACGCATCAGGGCCAAGAAATGGATTGAAAATACTCTTCATCTTCTGCAGTCCAAATTGTGTCAACCAGCTGGAGGTATTGCAGGTTTTGTATTCTGTATCTCACTATGCCAATGTTTATAGATACTGTAGGACTCCCCTGAATAGCTGACAGCACAATATGAACGTAGTTACTGTAAGAGAACCAAACATAAATTAACCATGAACCATACAAGCAGGCAACTCACTCTTGCAAAGCTCTTCTTCTCTGATTCAGGGATTATACACAAAAAACCAGACATGTCCTCACACAAACAATGCGTGTTTAATAAACATGTTTTTTTGTCATGTTTTACGCCCAAACAGTGTTTTATGATGATAATGATTATTTAAATGTTTTCAACAAATTCAGCGCATCAAATATAACTTTGAAAAGTATACAAGCAGAGATAATGTTCAGAGTTTTAAGATGGTAATATATGTCAGTGCCTTGATCCATGTGTTTTCTTTCATTTTTGGACTGTTTAGAGCAAAATATACATTCAAACACAAAACTTAAATTGTAATCCTACATTTGCAATATAAACTGGTTAATTCCTAAGTATCTCCTCTGCTTTCTTCAGTCTCCAAAAACCTAAACCTAAACACACATGCGCACCCACAGATAACCTGTGTGTGAGCATTTATGCTACATCACATACAAACTGCATCAGTATCTGGTTGCTACATTGCCCCACCACACTAGCTATTATAAGTCAGTCATTTGTACCCCTCACCCTTTCCCTGCCCCTCAGAGTCATGGCCCGTCTGTCCCCTTTAAGTACCCCAATAAATTTAAATGCAATGCCCCTAAATGAGATCAGTTACATGTGCTATTTCTCTTCAACTATATTTATCATCTAACACCTTGGCCTTCATTAACAAATGGCACTCAAGGAGGTGGCTGTGGTGAGCGATTCTCCAATGCCGCTGCTGGAGAGAAAAGGTATTAAGGGAAATGGTTGAATTCTTAAGGGGTTAGTGCTTCACTTTGTGATGCAAGTGCAAGTAAGCAACAGCATCTTTCATGAGGTCAACGAAAGAAAGATTGTGACAAAAATATTGAGTTACACTAAGAATGAAAGACAAACTGGAGACATTTTTCAATACCCTTTAATATACTGACATTTAAATTATATTCTTATACTTTTCAGTGTGTAATCAACCTTGTAGCCAATCAACTTGCTATGGATACATAAATGACACCTCTCTGCTTTACTTGCCTTGCCTTAACTTAACACCATTCCATATGCACATGTACATAGAATCCCCTTATTTGCAAAACCATTGGCAACATGAAGGCAAAAAAATAAAGCTGCTGGCCAATGAGCATCAACTTACTACTTTGGCCATTTACATAAATAGATTTAATTGGCTGCTGCCTCTTGGCTGTTAGAAGCATAATGGTACTACACCTGTAACATCACAGGCCATACATCTCTTAAGGTTAAACCAAGCCAATGTACAATGTATAGTCCAACAATTTTTCTTGCTCTGGCACTGTCTCTTCATCTGTACTGGCAAAGAAATCCTTCAGTTTAATTATCATGAAAGTGGAAAGGTGCACAAAGCAAGGCTAACACCCTCTTTATTTCTTTAATAAACATTTTAAAACAGCTTCATTATAATAATGTATTTTGATTAATGATGTTTACCACAGTGCTGGTTGTGAAAATTGCTTTCTCATAAATTAAACCAATAAAAGTTAGTTGATGAATTATTACCTAAATGTAAAGTGTTACAGTCTAAATCAGTCACTGTGGCTCCACTCAGTAAAGTGTCCTCAAAATCTACATATTCAAGAAATAATCCACATAATTAATTTGATTTCCCAGAAACCACCCTGATTTATATATGTTTTTGTTTGTTTACTTAACTTTTAAAATGTTCAGAATTTAAATTAAGAATAAACACGGAGGAAAACTAATAGTATATCATAAATATAGCTTTCATGCATCTATTTAGAACATAATACAACTCACAAACGTTTATCTTTAAATATCTGCGCCTGTGTGCTCTTTTATGATCAAGTTTCTTTTAATTTCAAAGTGAACTTAAATTTTACCATTGTTATTTCTTGTCATAGTTGTCCTATCATTTATTATTCTTCTTAAAAGACAGAATACTGAAAATACATGATCCAATTCCATCAACATAACAGTTTAGCATGTTAAAAGTTAAGACATTAGTTTATCACATGTAAATATCATTTGATTGTGGATAAGTAATAAAAAAAGACATAACTAGATTAGCATGTAGGGAAAAAATATACAATATACAATAAAATATAATATATTTTAATGTGAAACATGGTGTGTAAAATCTAATTTGAGATGAAGAAATATTTTTCCAATGATTTTACAGATTTACATTTTCTGTGCCAATGACACTAAATGTTTTCTTTATCACAAATACTTTTTGGTCATCTGTTTGCTCTTCGTTGTAACCCATGCTTAATGTGCCCCTTGAATTTAGCAGACTAAAAAGTTGTGCAACCTGAAGGGACATGTACCATCTCTCAAAAATATCGAAAAACAAAAGAACAATGTGGAGAGCTCTGTGGGCAAGTTAAACAGTTTGATATGTTGGTGTTGCATCTAAATCACTGACAGCAAAATAGCCTCAAGCATGAGTCTCAAAGTTAACTATGACATCTGGCTTGGACTCTAAACACCATGACAACAGACAACTGCAGATACCACCGCAGCTACAACTGAAGAACAGAGGCAGTGAGGACGAGGGTAGACACAGCTTGTTAATGTGAGTGAACGCAATCCAAGGAAATCAGCAATTACCATTATTTAAACAAACAACAAGTGGATTAGGCAGAGCATAGCTATTGTTAAGACAAGCGTTGTTTCAATGTTTGTGATGCAAATCTGCCTCCCCCCCTTTAGTATCAAAAACTACAAGGATATGGCAGTGATGAGAAATGTACAGTAAAATACATAAATTGCACTGCTCACTGAAGACATGCACACTTGACTTGCAGTGGCTGTATATATGTATTATTCATTTAAACATAAAAGATCCAGAGGAGATGGTACATGAGCCCCCCTGGGTGCCCTGGGGCTATTGTCATGGTGGGCATAATCGGTGGGGACTGTAGCACAGTGTTGTCATCTGAATATCCTGATGCTGTAATTTGGGACTCTAATCACATCTAGAATACTAAAAAGATGTGCTGATAAAAACTAGACAGATATGATGGAGAAAGCAGGGGGGATGAAAATCTAGTCTTTGGGACAGTGAGGAACAAAGTGGTAGCTAATCTTCTGGACACCTCTCACTTTCCTTATCAGACACAAATTATGATTTTAATAGATATTACATTAGATTCATTATTCCCCATTTACTCCTTGTGTTGGTCAAGACCCCTCTCTGTTCACATTCCTCTTTGAAACACATTTTTGTTCAGGCACAACGATGGATTGACAGTACGAGAGAAAAGTAAAGTCAGTTTTTTCTTGATGTCACTGACAGCTTAGCATGTAATTACTGTCACATATGCACAATTGCAGCACTTAGAGAAGTACGTGGACAATCAATTTAGCTTTCAGTACTGCAACTTTAGTTCGAGTACATGACTTTATTTGAAAGAGTGAGAGAAGTTGTTTAAATCTAAATATATGTAAGTAAATTTGGTGTATTGGATTTTTTTCCCCTGTTCCTTTAAAGATCCAATATGGACTGTCCAGCAGCACCCTCTTGTGGAGCTAAAGTAAAATGCAATCTCTGCAAGCTCTGCTTTTCTCTCGTCTCTGCATCCTGCTGCAGTACTCTTCACTCGACAACATCCTCCCTGCAGCCTCTTCCTGTCAGAGACACACAGCCACTTCCCCTTTACTCTCACATTACGTCTCTGTCTGAATTTCTCACTCAGGCTTTGCGCAATCTCAGTGACCCCTTAGTCAAATATTTACATGGTCGATTTCAGCCCCTTTAAGGAACTGCCTCACAACCTCTCGCCATAAAGTAATCAATAGGATGAGTTCAAATGCCAGTGAAAATGTTCAAACATAAACAGGTTCATTGGGAGGCTACATATGGGAGGGGTATTGGCAGAAGTAGAAGTGCTGGTAGAAGGGAATGGGTGCCGGCAAACGGCGGGGACTCTGATGCTAATGTATGCACATACATACTGTAGATCAGCTACGCATATGCATTTGGGTAGAGCTGGATTACACACAGGAATGAGCAAAGATAGGGTTTAAAATGAGGGTGAACACCCTGGACACAATGGGGTAAGGTTGGGCATTTATGTTTACCATCGGAGGAGAGGTAAGGAGAGGAGAGTACAGGATCCGGCACATCATGGCAAAAATGGGCTTTGCCTTGTGCTAAACAGAGTGACCTCTAGTCTGGGCCTTGGGGGAAGTGGGTGTGGAGGGGGTAGAGTAGTTAGAGCAGCCGACTCTCTGTTCCCTTCAGGGAGCAACATTGCACCAAAAAGCATGGACAAACCAGGGCATTAATATCCTCACACTAACCCCTTGACAATACCCCATTATGTATGTACGCCTCTGTGCATTACACACCTTGAACTAGAAACAATTGCGCCCTTTTTCCTTCTTTCCCTTCAGCACTTGAACCAGAGCCAAGAAATGCAATGAGCATATTTTATTATATATTTCTTAGGCAAAAAAAAAAAAACAGAGGAAGAGACATACACACACAAACACACAACACCCTGCTTGTGTTCTTTACATAATCAGTTACCTTGTGACACCTACCTTTGCTGCAAATGACTGTTTGCCTTTTATTTTGCTTACTGCTTTCTCTCTATCTCACCCTTCCAGCCATGTGTATCATCTCTAATTACCATTCGCACTGATTCCAGCCTGCACACGCTAAAACCCAGCATACAGTGTAAAAGAAAAAGAAAAAGAAAAAAAAGGTAGCTTGTAAGGTGCAAGGGGGTACATGACAACCAAGTCACAAGGAAAGGTTTGCAGGACAAAAAACCTAACCACAAGCTCTGGGCATAGGCTAATGGCATCAGTACGGTATTATGATGTTTCCAAATGGAAAGTGTGTCTTGTGACACGGGTCCCTGTCCAGATATTGATTGCTCCTGTGGCCGTAACACTAACAGCAGTGGAGAGCCATTGAACTTTAAAGCAAATAGTCCTTCTCCCCCGCTCACCGTCCTCTCACAGCCGATCAATACAGGGCGGCCCAGCAGCTAACACCTCTATCTGAAATAATGGCCCTCCCCTCACAGTTACCGGCCAGGAAGAGAAACAGACAGGCTGGAGAAGACTGGGACAGCAGGTCAAGAATGGAAAAAAGTAGAAAAGATAATATACATATATACAACATAAATTAGAACTATATAAATACAGTAATATGACCTGAATGATGTGAGAAGAGACTGATGATAATCTATAAAAACAGAAATAGTCATACTAAATTCAAATAACTCAAGCTGTTGAAATGCACAATCAGCAGCAAACAGTGAAAAATTATAATATCCCACAGGCTGCTCAGACAGCAATAAAAATGCTGGTGCTTGGACTCTCCCTACCTTTTGTCCTTTAACAGTCTTCCATTTATTTGCATGCTTAATAGGTGGAGGTGGAGGTGGGCTGGGTGTCTGTTTGATCACTATTAGCCCCATATTAGCCGCTGTGACCCTAATGTTCCCCACTCCATTACCCTGCTGCTGGGGATAGAGATTGGAGATGATGACCCTGAGAAGCAAAAGAAGGCTGAGGGGTTCAGCATGGCTGGGCAGAGATCAAGTGTGAACGGCGAGGAACGCCCATTACCCATTCTTGATCACGCTGGAACCTATTGGGATTCCAATAAGTTACACCCTGTATTCATGTTGGCCTTGTCCAAAAACATAAGATTAAACATATTAAAGTACCTTGAATATGTACAACACATGTTATTCAAAATCTTTTACTGTCATATGTGGCCATTTCTATTTTATTTTATTTTATAAGTATCCACTGAAATCCACAATGTTAGTTAATATGGATCTTGCCATTGTTATAACCAACCAACCAACCATTTTCTGAACCGCTTAATCCTAGTGGGTCGCGGGTGTGCTGGAGCCTATCCCAGCTGTCAAGGGGCGAGAGGCGGGCTACACCCTGGACAGTTCGCCAGTCTGTCGCAGGGCGCCATTGTTATAATTAACATAAAAGTATTTTATGATTCAACAATTTTTATTTTGGTTTGTCATTTTTCTGAACCAAATAATACCAAAAGAAATCTGATCTGTTACCTCAGATATCTACCCAATAACTATAAAGATATATTTAGAAATTAAGGGCTTTTGGATCAGAGAGAGAGACTGTACTAAGGCTTCTCCATCCAGATCTTTCTGTTTAAGGACATTACTGTAAAACAGACAAGTGGATAAAAGCAGAGTTCACAGCAATGTGCAAAAAGAATGCAGTTTTTCCAGCTGAAATCATCTCATCCTTTCCATGCCTGAATCAGCTTCAGCTGTAAGCCATCGCCGACTAGGAACACAAAGGGGAGAGGCAAACGAAAGAGAGAGGGCAAGAGAGAAGGCTGACAGGAAAAATTAATTTGAAGAAAAGGCAGTATAGCACAAAATGTTTAAAGTTGGCAGATGTCAGAAGTCAGACAGTTCTTGCATTAGGAGTAAAATCTGGCAAATCATGTGGTAAAAGCAGAAGCCATCTGAATGTGGAATATAACCCGAGTCTCAAATAGGGCAGCCCTGCAACTCAAAATTTCTTGGCTCATAGATTTCTACAGCAGCAAACTACTGTGTAGGGAAGCGCTGACTGGAGGAATTTCATTTCTGAGGATCAGAGTGAGATCCATTGTGACAAACAGTCCCTCATTAAAGGCTCAGGCAGGCTGTGACCAGGATTACAGCAAACACGTTTGTTAGTGAGCATGTGCATTCTTCTAGGCATGCAGGAGAAAATTAGTTCTGAACTTTGCAAAGTCAATAAATATAGAATTGTATTGTCGACACTATAAAACATTATATAAACACTGCGATTTCCTGAACATCCAGGCTGAAGCATACTCTGCTGAGTAAGTCTGAACAGGTAATATGCAAATGATGTAAATTCATTTTTAAACTTCCAAAGTAAGCCCTCCAGTGTTTAGCTTGTCCACTTCTGAGCTTGTCCAATTCTGAGCAATGTCTTAACAGTTCCCTCTAACTGTAATATGCAGAGGTAGGCTGGTCCATAAACAGCTTAGTATTAACCATAGTGGTCCTTACTTCATTACCCTGATACTGACGGAGACAAGATGATTGCTAAGAGAAGAGATGGAGGCCTGGAGGTTCAGCATGGCTGGGCATAGCTCAAGTGTGAACAGAGGAAACGCCCCTTTGCCTATTCTACTAGTCCCAAATTCCCTCTGAGACCTTGACAGAAGAACTAGCCTGAATTCAATAAAACCTTGTTTGACATGGATGCCTCGAACAAAAACTATCAGTCCTTATGAATAACTCTTTTCCTGGTGACCACTCCCCTTAACACATGAGGACATTTGAGGAAACATTCAGAGCAAAGTAAGCGCTCAAGCCAAAAATGTCTGAAGATGGTTTTCCCTTAATATCCATAATATCATTCATTCATATTGAAATCTTTCAAAACATCTGAAACAAACTACTCCAGCTTGGTATGCTACGTTTCTTTTTTTTACTGAACCCTCTCCTCCATTTTTCTAGTAATTCCCAAAGTCATTAGGTCCAATTGCGCTAATTGCTACGAGGAGTGGCCATAAGGCATCTGCAACAGGCTGCCTTTGACAGCAGTATGCTATGCGTGTGGAGAAGTCAGAAACAAGTGGCACTGTCCTGCAGTTGAACCCATGAACTGTTCTTACACATGCCTCACCTTTCATACTCTGACCCCATTATTTTTCCTCCCATAGAAACCTTACCAAACAGAACATGTGTGATTGCCTTGGCCCTCCAATCTCCCTCTCCCTCTCATAATGTTATCTTAAGAAATGTGGTAACAATTGAACCTCCATTTGATTTTGGCGCTTGAAATGACTACCACATTGGCATCCTCCAATAATGTGTGTAAATGTGTGTGCATGAGGACGTCCCCCCAGGGATTCCACTGAAAGATTCCAGGGGTTGTGTGATCCAGTTCCTCTCATCATGGCAAATTGACCGTGTGCACTTGACGGCCAGCTGAGTAATCTCTCGACACGTCAGATTTAACACACCACTCTGCAATCACAGAAAGAAAAATAACTTTGGGGGAAAAAAGTCATAAATAACCTGGGAGAGAGGGACTTTCACTTTCTACTTGCCCTCTGAACCTGGTTGAGAAAACAGTCAATAATCGAGGATCCACATGATTTTCGCTGGAGTTATGTGGTTTCAATTGTTAGGAGCCATTATAAGCCCCAGGTGTAATACTAACCTGGAATGCTGCAACCAGCTGATGGAGAAAAAATTAAACAGTTCCAAATGGTAACAAGTGTTATAGGGAATATTTAAGATGAAGTTTTCCCATTGATTAATAATCTACCAAAGCCAAACAGACATTGCAAATTCACAAGAACATCAAGATTTTATCAAGATAGAATGAAATAGACAAAGAACAAAAGGCAAAGACCCTTGTTCCACAATGACCACACATACAGTGCGTTGCTCAAAATATACAGCAAAGCAACTTTGCAGGATCAGTTGAGTGACAAAAACATCTTTGGTGTTGCTTTAATGCATGCATGCCAGTTTAGCTCTGTGATTACATTTTATCCCAGCCCACTGGTTCATCAGCAGCTGACCATCTTCAACCAGGCCCATCCTATCTCTGAATACATAGGTAGCGTCAAAATTGTAGGCGTGATA
Source organism: Craterocephalus amniculus (assembly GCA_036024015.1). Classification (NCBI taxonomy): domain Eukaryota; kingdom Metazoa; phylum Chordata; class Actinopteri; order Atheriniformes; family Atherinidae; genus Craterocephalus; species Craterocephalus amniculus. Next base: position 26,559 of record JAVQJG010120969.1, read on the forward strand.
ATCTAAATCTTGAGTCTTTATCTTTTCGGTCAATACATTGCATTCCTTCCGTCTGATTTCAGTTCTTGATTGTCAAGGACCCTTATACACAGCTGGTAATAACATCTAACTCAATAGCATCACTCATCTGGGTGTTACTAGAAGAAAAAGAGAAGGCACTCAGATGAAAGCAGTTAGAAGTCAGGTGTGTCTCCTCTCCACCAGCGTGAAGTAGTCTTATCCAATGCCTACAATACTATACGAAGGTAATAATCTAGGGACCAAGGCTCGCCTTGGACCCTTAAGCCGGGGACACACTGCACGCGGAAGCACCCCGAAACACAGCAGTTTCACTTCGGTGCCCATGTTAATAGCTGGTGTCTTCCATATCAGAATTGCTGCGTGCCGTGGAGCGATCGTTTCGGCGTCTGTTCTGTTTTCTGCGCGAGCCCTGTCCAATTTTGTCAAGTTAGCCCGGAAATAAAGCTGGAACACGAGATAAATCTGTCCAAATAAAATCGTTTTCAATATAAATCACCCGAAATTTATCATTGGATGACTGTTAAATAAAAAAAACTGACAAAAACATTAAACTAGCATGTAATTGCAGCCAACTATCTTCACATGTATTCACAAATACTTTATAAGTTTATAAGAGTACACCTAGAACAGCAGAGAAGCGCAAAAGCTCCTCGACTTTGCGCCGCTCTGATAGGGAAAGACAGAGGTGCGGCGCCGATGCGAAAGTCGGCGCTGCGCTTTGGCACGCTTCGATGCGCTTCCGCGTGCGGTGTGTCCCCGGCGTTATAGACAAGAGTCTGTCAAGGCCACCAACATGGAGGTACCTGGGATTTCACAGAAGAAGTCGTCCTTCAAATTCAAAATAGTACGCTCCATTACAGGAGTGCCTGAAATGAAAAAAGGATGTGGAAATGTAGAGGTTAAAATGTGCATCTGTATGCACATTCAACCAGCTACAGAACCATCTGAGAGTGCATTTTTGTGTGCAGCAGTAGACAGGATGGGGGGCACAGACAGTAGAGGAGGGAGAGAATGAGGAGGGAGGGCAGTTGAAGGGTTTAGGGGAAAAAATGTGGTCATCAATTGCTGGCAGCAGATTGAGGGAGAAGATTATTGGACGGTAACCCAGCGGCAGATGTCTGATGAGTGTCTATTAACCTGCTTCCTACATCTCGTAGGCCATGTTGCTGATGAATTCAGACCAGGAGGCCTTGTCCCGCCCAATAGGAGGGGTCGGTAATCCCTCTCCAGGAAATAGCTGCCAGAGACCTCAGGACCTGATTGGCTGTGCCTGTGTTGCTCTGGCACAGCATACAGGATAGGGACGCCATTGAGGAGATGTGAGTCAACCCCTGCAGCTTCCTGTCCATTGCTCCTCTGCTATTAAAACACTCTGCTCTCATCTTTTTGTTTCTCTTGCTCTCCTGTTGTGTGTTAAAGATCATCCATCCATGCATTCAGTAACTCCTTAATTTACTATCTTACAAACTCTGACCCCAACCCACCCCTTATAAAGGTTTTTCTGCTTTGCCCTTTTGTCATAAGCGCAATCACTAAGAGAGACTTAAATGGTCATCAACTTACTGACACTAGGTAAAGGGACAAAAATCCTGCATTAAACCACAGTGGCCATGATGCTGATTTGGGCTCACCTGATCCTGATATATGCAGTATACATGCTTATTCAATTATTTTTATTTTTTGTCCCTTCCACCAGTAACCACTGGTTCAGGTCCAACAAATTACCACACAGACACAGCAGAACATTTACCACCTGCTTCCACCACATACTCTAACACAAGATGCCCGTATTAGAGCATCACTGGGACTACTGTCAGATTCAAGGAAAGGGTGTGGTATCACAAATGTCCCCACAATGTTTAAACAGGCAGCATCCTTTGAGCCAGTGCGGTTTATTTTGGAAACAATAACTATATTCAAATGTAAAATATACCTAAATTAATTGATAAGTGATGAGATATCAACTGGCACTTCCATATAGACTTGTTTTGGTCCATCAGGCAAGAAAGACTGCATGTCCGGAGAGGCTTGCTGATATATGAGTTTGGCATCACCTGCCAACAATTCATGTCATCGCCTTGCCTCAACGTCTGCTACCCTCCTTTTTCTCTGAACAGAACAAAACAGAAATAATTCTGGAGGGAAGCCATTTGAAATAAAAAATAATCTCCACCCAACCGTCTTAGCATGCCAGTTAATTCCCAATAAACCTGTTTAAGTAGCAGCCTGCTAACCAAGGCCCAGGGCAACATAGCTGGGTTGAAGCAGTGTGGAGGGCAGAAGGGGGGAATATGGGGTGTGAGAGCTCAGGGTCTGTGCTCCACATCTGCTCCTATATTAAAGGCATATGGGCCAGGCCAGGCCAACCGCTCATGAGCATGCATGGACCCCATCCTGAGCCCAATCAGTCTTGATGGGGCTGATGTAATGGCCCTACCTTGGCCTCCCTTGTCCTCCTAAGCACAGTGCAACCACACTGCAATCTTGCATAGTAGGGCTGATAACATGCCAACTTGCTGTCAACACCTGCCCCTCAAAAACTGGTGGGATAAAGGGACACATGCAGGGGGAAGGATGGGGTGGAGATGGAATAAGGTAGGAAAGGAAAGGATGGGAGGGGGAGAAGCCTGTAGGAGCACTGCAGACACACCGGACTGATGAAAAAAATACAAGCAGCAGAGGAGCATATGAAAAAGGTTAGGATTTTTTTTTTGTTTGGTTTTCAATATACCTTGCTCCACCTTTTAAATTTCATAGAATCAACAATAAGTTGTTAATTATATCACACACTTTTTGATCAGAATTATTAAATGTATTTATGGTTATTTATGGTTGATTCTATTTTCTTGTTACATGTAAAGCTGTTCAACAACACCAAAAATTAGGAGCCTAAGGAACAACATCTCCCTTCCATATTTATCAGTGACACCATCAAGCTTGGGCCTGCACAATTGTGTTTTCATCGGCTCTCACAAACGACCATTCATCTTGGCTGTGTAGTGTAATGGAGAAGAAATGAAGGGAGGGAAACAGGATCAAGGGATCCTACGCTTTAGTGGACAGGTATGATGGTGAGGAAAGGGTGGCCTGGCTGGGTGCCTGACATGGATGACTGAGAGTCATCTTAGGGTGAGGGGGCTTGTGTGCATCTTGGCTTCTCAAAGGATAAGGTGCAGTCAGTCTGTGCTGACCCAGGAGCTTGTCACAGGGGATGTAATGAGGTCAGATTACAGGCTAGTCCACAGACTGGCTGCAAAAGGTTGGCCCGTAATCCCAGAGTCATTAAAGGAATGCTTTGTTAAAAGCGGATGGAAGAGAGAAGAAAAAAGATGGAGAGAATGAAGAAGAGGGGGGGGGTATAAGAGGTGTGTGGGGGAACTCAATAACACTTGATTCAATATGAAAAGCCTCTTGTTGCCACCCAGGAGAAGCCCGGCTGGGAAGGATGTGAGGGAAGCCAGCCGAGAGACTCCTACAACCAGGAACAAGACATGCCTTGTTCCGGGTTTAAGGAGCAAACAGATTAAGATGAATTGATGCAAGCTTAGTGACTTTGGAGAATGGGGGGAAAAAAACGCCCACAGATCAATAAGGCTTAGGAATCAAGCAAGCAAAGACAGAATCTCCTCTCACATTCAGGAGGATAATACTCAATGAAGGAAACAGTCTCAGATCTCATATATATCCGTACTTTGTGTGGTTCAGATAAAAAAGGGGGTTAGATGTACAATAACAAAATTACTAAATGTGAAGAAACCAAAAAAAAAAGAAGAAAAAAGAATGTGGTTCAAAACAATACAATTGCATTCCAAACATTTAGATTTTAAAGGATGCTGGAGATTAGAAAATATGCCTGAAAGTAAGCACATGTTACTTAATTGCAAAATAGGAACAGTCGTCTATGCAGTTATTTGCATTTTCTTTTCAGATCTTACATTTCTGTGGTTGGAAAATGTAAGTACCTCTACAGCCTGTGTGTGTCAAGAACACACAAGGGCTTTAAAATGAAGCATGAGCAGATCACACCAAAAGTCCTATTGCTAGCAAGCTAACATACATTCAGTGTCCCACAGTGCAGTATGACAGATCAGTGCCTAAGCCGGTCTGGCGGGGCCTGCGCCCTGATGTTTGCAGAGATCAGAGGGAATCATCTGGGTTAACATGGTAATTATACGGCAAAGCCCTGCTATCTCAGGCTGGATCTGATAGTGTTTTTCTCCACTCTGCTCAGAGATCTCAGGCCTCCAGTCAGGAGAAGCGACAGTCATCTTCCAGTTCTAATCCCTCAAGATGTCTTCCTCCATCATCAAGTTTATAGAAAAAAACATGCTACGAGTGCATGTATCTGATTGCAAGAATAAAAAACAGGCATTAAACCTTGGCCTCAACAGTGTGCAGACATTGACAGGCTTGAGTTAGGTGAAATTACAGCCTGAATTAAAAGCACATTAATTTCACAGCCTAATAACAGCAGCCTAATAATTTAGATTGTTTTGACAGGATCATGTCAAACTCACAGCATAATCTAACCATTTTGTATGAAAATTAATCCATTGTGTTGATAAATGCACTGGTGCTTATTTTCCCCTCTGGCCTGTTAGCCAAAATGTAATAATACCTTAATAAGTGTTCACTCCTTTGTAATCTTTATATTTTATTAAACTAATCTATGAGCTTCCAGGACTTTGGTCGCATCATTTGTAAATATCACCTTGGAAACAAAATTAGATGAAGCAAAGCACTGTACAATAAAAAACAATAAGACCAGATTGGGCTGGACATTATGATGAGTTATAGTTACAAAAATAAAATTGTACAGTTTCCTAATATGACATGTTTGTTTGTAGAGATATAAGATTTAAAATTAAATATAGATGACTTGTAACAGAACCAAATTAAATCTTTTCTTTGTTGTATTAACACCACAAAAAAGCTAAACTGCTGACCTTTACTTAATTTCACTGTATAAAAAACGGATAATGGCTTTATCAACAGAGTCAAGAACAGTATTATTTATGTCCAAGTCGGTTTCAGTGAACTGTAAACTGGTGGTGGTGGGGCATACCATTATGAGCATTATTTTCCAGTTTGTTTGTTTTTCTGTATTTATTGTAATGTGTATTGGCTCTATGACCACAGGTGTGCCCTTTCACCCTAAAGTCATTAGCCTTTGTAGAATAGGTCTCACAACTGCACTGCGCTGGTGCAAAACACGTGCAGCCAAAAAAGAAAAGAGAGAGACAGAGAGCAACAGAGGGAGTGGGAAGGGGAGGACGGCTCCAGGGCCAATTACAGCCCCAAGAAAACAAAGGGCTATATTTCAATGATTCCTCCAGCTGTGCTGTTTATGAGCTGTGTGCTTAGTCTCTGTGACCTTCACCTCCACACTTGCCCTCTCTGAGGGAAAACAAGCTAAAATTGCCTGATGCTCAATCTTTCATTTCCACTTGTTTTTCCTGTATTTCCACTTCTTTTCTTCTTTAGTAGATGTGTCAGACCATGTTGTTTGTTTAATTCAGAGTTCCTTAGTATTTTTTTTTGGGGGGGGGGCGGGGTGGGGCAATTCTATTCTAGTGCTACATCAACATTGTACCATGTTTGAAATAGACTAAGGTGTAAAATAAGAGAAAAAAAATGATTAATTTCAAATTTAATGGCAAGATGTGTGTCATAGGTAACCTTTATAACTTTGCTTGTCTGTCAGACCTCTACCATCAACACATACACTCACGTGCACACCCATTACAGACCTAATAAGCAGGGTCTGGGTATCAGTCACTCCAGCCCTTTGACAGGTCTAACCTTCCCAAGTGGCAGGATACACCGTCTTCACTGCACTCCTATTGACCAAAGCAATAAGCCATTCTATATGGTGTATTAAAGTAATTTTCCACATGCTACCTCAGCACGATCCATTGTTCATGCAAGTTCTTGCTGACCATAAAGTGAGGTGGAAGGGGGAATAGGGACAAAAAAGAAACCTTTCTGTGTTTCCAGACAGAATTGCAACACTTTTGCATGGTTTACATCATTTCTGGAATAAATCCTCTGCTAGCATTTTCTTCCTTCTCTTTTGCTTTCTCACTTAAAAGGTGTATAATTTTAACAGTTACTCGTAAAGCTATTTTGGAGTGTTAAAGAGAGAGACAGAGGTCCTAGCAACACCTCAACACTTGGAGGCATATCTTTACAACCCAGAGGGCATGTTCCATTTCTAAGTTCTGAATCCAGTCTCCCATTTCAATCCCATTAAATCTGCAGGCAAAAAAGGGGAAAGCAGGGGGGTGAGGGGTGTGTTGGCAGGCACTGTGTAATATGCTGAGGCCATCTGCGTAGTCCGGTGGCTGCTCCCCTGCTCCTCATGTCAGAGGTGGTGTTGGATTCGCTGTGTACCTCACCATGGCTTCTGCTGAAATCAGCTCCAGTACGGGACCATGTGACAAATGATTCCAATCTAGGCTGAGCGCCCTTGACTTGACCCTGACCGCTGAAGACAATAAGGGCAAGCTCAGTCACTGGAAAAGATGTTCTGCGCTAATAAACCAGAGTACGGACCAGTGGTAGCGGTGAACAGCAGAGCAGCGCAGTGAGGGGGAGTTGCTGGGGGCTCAAGGAGAGACAGAGGGGGGAGAGTTCAGGTTCTGACCTCTCAGGTGCAGGCTGATAATGAGTCTCCCTGTTTGCTCTGTGAAAATGACCTCAGAGAGATGAAAGGAGCCAGAGTACAACAAAGAGCCCTATTCTCTGCTCCTCTGAAATGGGATCATTCTTGAGGATTGGCTTATGAATGCACTTTCTATTTCATTGCTTTTAAAGGGCACTTAAGCCAAAATACAAACATGTAAAAGTAGTTGGACTAGATGCCACCACACGGCGCTGAAACCATACACTGCACAGCGCTTCTCAGACCCCACATATATAAACAAAGCATGCAGATAAAAGCAGACACTTACTTGCACATGAACATATGCAAGCACAAACATATACATACACACAGACAATATTCCAAATCCTGCTTGTGCCTTGTCTCCTTAATAAACCTTATAAATGAATGTGCTCTTGCCAAGTGTTGTGCCGTAAACATGCCACTCCAGAAAGGTTTTGGGCATCCTGCTAGTTATGCTAATGAAACCCCCACCCTGCTCTGTTTTTCTCTCTCTTATCCTGCTGGCACAGCCTTCAGTCTTCCACAGTACACCACTCAATTGTCATCCCCTGCCCCTGTTCTGCTGGCATCAGACAAGATAATACATAGCAAAACGAAGATCCAAGAACCCTTGTTTAAAAAAAAAGAAAAAACATGGCAAGAGAATAACATGGTTATTATTTCTTTGAACTCAAAACCAGGCCATTGTTTTTCATTTTTTGTCCCAATTTGCAGCAAAATATTGTACAAAATATGATCAACTTAATGTGCATGCATGGATGGTTAATTATATATAAACAAGATTTCCGATGTAAGCAAAAGGGCAAAAAAGGGGGTAGCAAATAAAATACAAGCATACCTAACTCGTGTCTGATAAGCTTTGAGCAGAGTTGTTCACAGTGGGAAAGGACAGACAGGAGTTCATGGGCTGACGGTGGCACAGAATACTGTATCAGCAGGTTCTTTGTCATGGAGACTTTAAGGAACTTAGTGCTTAGTGGAACTTAGAACTTAGAGGCGGAAGTGCTGGGCATGACAGGAGCCACTGAAGTTTGCAGAATTCTGCTGAGAGTCAATCTGGAAACCAGGATTAAACTCTCCATCCCTTGGCTCCAAAATGCAAAACCCACTTGGTACTGTGGCCAAAAGTCTTTCTTGTGTGTATGTGCGTGTGAGTAGGTGTGTGAGAAAGCCCGCTTGTGCTTCTCTACAAATGCGTTTTAGTGTGCGCCTTCATGCATGTGGCTTTTTCAGAGTTGCTCAGTAAGCCAGGCCCTGACATGTGGATTTGTGGCTTGACTGCAGAGGAGTTTATCACAGATAATTACGTAAGAATGTGCTGGAAAAGGAACAAACCATGGACAGTCTGGGCTAGCAGATGCTGAGCTTCGGCCTACTCAGTGCCCCATGCGCCCTGCGCTCCAGACTCACACACTCCAGCGCCCACCAGGCCTCTCTAAGCTTGAAAGGGCAGCACAGAAAACAATGAAATGCCGGGAAGCCTAAATGAGCTTTTCTTTTATTTCTCACCCTGCAGCCTCCTTACTTCTCTTTCATCTGCCTACTTTTCACACATAGTAGTTTGCTGCATGTACACATGAAAATGTTTGTTACAAAGTAATTACGTTAAATATTAGAATGGCAAATTTTCAACAAATATAGATATGAAATGGAAATGATCATTGTTTGTGTTAATACTGATATAACGATGATGTTCAACCTTTCAAATCTACTTTTATGTCTTTTTCTGTATTACCCACTTACGTAGTGTATATATTTTTTTAACATACAGTATTTAACTTCTCATGTTTCTGTGAAAAAAAGAGAAACTACTGAGTCAATGTACTGTGACACCAATAACGCGTGAATAGGGGTGTGACTGATCGAAAACAAACTACATACGATTTTCTGAGACAGTGAGCGGAACCTTACGGAGGGTGGGAATTTGATCCGACAGTGAAATCCTTTTCCAAGTACACACAAGTTTACTGTTTCAAGAGAAACATTCACACATCTAGTCTCGTTACCAAAATTCTGTTCTGCAGTATACAGAAGTAGTTGCCAACAGTACAACAGAAAAAGAAAAAAGGTGCAACACTACCATGAATACACAAAGAACAAGCAGATAGAAAGCACAGAGTGAGCTTATAGACACCCAGGCATAAAGAATATTTCCTTCACTAAATTTATTGAGGGGGATGTGCACACTGAAGTAACAGGACTGGGAAGCGGTTGTGGGTTGAATGGTTTATTCTGTAATAAAAGGGGAGCTAAAAGTGAAGGGACCATTGAGACACCCTCTGCCAAGATCCCCCTCTTTTACTCCACTATTAGATGGAAATGATTTCTGATCACTACCCACCAGCCCTCTGAATCAAATGAGTGACCCCAAGGTGAACATGACACTATAAAGCCCCATTGCAGGCTCATTCAGCCATTCATTCTCTGTAGACATCATTACTTCCATATTTTACAGGTGTCCAAAGTGATATGGCTATACCGCGCCAGTGTGTGTGTGTGTGTGTGTGTGTGCGTGGGGGGGATGGGGCATGGGGGATTGTGTCTGTGCAAGCAATTAGCAATTAGCAATTGCAAGACTGCGAAGAAAAGAAGATGTAGATGATAGTTAAAGTGTAACTCACCCCCGCTGCCAGAGACCTACTTCCGCCTCAGAGAAATTTCAAAACTCGTGCTGAAGTGGGCATACCGGGAGGACCGAAGAGCATGCGCGGGAGGGGGCTAGTGGGCTTTGATTGACAGCTGTCTTTGGCTTTGGCTTTAGCGCTGACACTGACAGCGGTCTGAGGTCTAGGGCGGAGCCGTTTTCATGCCTAGCAGCCTGCTAGCAGCGGCAGAGCTGCCTACGAAACAGAATCATGCGAACCTCAGAGCCAATCAGAAAATTGCCCGCGAAATTCAAATGCAGTACACTGT
>JAVQJG010120976.1:0-12376 GCA_036024015.1 Craterocephalus amniculus
CAATGAAAACACCAGGAACCCTTCAGACTCTCTCTTAGGGCAATCATAGTAATGAGGTGAAAATCTGCAGTTCACAAAACCTCTGACCTGCTGATTAACTGAGAAGTGATGAACAAAAAACCAGAAGTTATGTTTCTTGGTTGCCCTCTGCTTCTTAAAGATGCTTAGTTTATTTCACAAGTCTGTATGTTGGCTCTTCAGTTGTGTACCGGCTTTCTGAAAAATTTAAGAATCTCTAAAAAAAGAAATAATCAGAAATCAACTGCAGTGATATATAAACCATTTGAAAGACATTTCATAAGCTATATGCACACAGCAGAGCTGGCATCCTTCCTGCTGAATGTTAGCCCGGCAGGTCGCTTCCACTTTCCTACAATTGTGATTACGGGTAATGAATTTAAGAGACATATCCAACATCAAATAAACATCAGCAAATGTGAGGTGTGGGGCGTTTAGTAAAAGCTCCAATATGTACAGCAAAATGCATATATTTACTCAGGTACAGCAGTAGTAGAATAAGTTGTAAAACCACAAACAACCTCCTCTCTTTTCACCACATTTCTTTAAACTAATCAAATTGATCTTCTGTGTTATGCAATTCTTGGAAATGAGACCTCATCTAATATACAAGCCAGTATTTTGAGTAGGCTACATTTAAAAAGCCAATGTATGTCTTCTTATGATTGCAAGGACTGACTGTCCATATGAGAGGCAACTGTGTTGAAAGGCTGACAGCTACCTTCAACATGTCCCACACAAGTTATTCTCATTTTTATCTTCATTTCTATAAATTAAAACTTTCACAATGACCTGGTCAAGTCAGGTGGCAAAGGTCTTGACTTAAACAAAACCCTCTCCGTTTAAAAAAAAACATGCTTTCTATGGCCGCCTTCTGCCCTGGAAAACTATGTCTTCTATGCACAGCTGCACATATTGTAAGTCCTGGATGTATTTATAGCAAGCAGCAGTGGCTCTTTCATCTGTTCTGGTTCCTCACATCAGCTTGGCATATGAGGGGTCATAAAACAACAACGACGTGCAGATAATTGTGACAAATTTGAGCACAAACAGCAGGCTTCATCTGCAGCTATGAAGCTGTAGTTGTGGATGGTTTAAAGCATACAGACCAAAGCCTTTCCCCTTTTTTGTCACAGACATACAACATGATACGTAAATTATTCCAATAGATTAAGTCTTGAAGTTACCAAGTAACTCTGCAGACATCAGAGAACACCACAAATGATTAAAGTGGCTGATCTTAAACAGAAAATGGCAATTTAAAAGGTACAAAACATTGGCATCTGAATGACAGTACTGCTCAAAAACCCATATTAATCAGTTGCGCTTGCTAGCCTTGCCATGAGCACTTATAACAAGCAGGAAGGTCCTTCTCCTTGTTAGTCATCCTTTTGGCATCCATGTTTTCCAAAAAGAATTTCAAATTTTCATTCATCAGGCCACAGGACAGTGTTTCATTTATCTTCAGTCCAACTTGAATGAGGTGAGGTCCTGAGAATGTGCCTGCATGTCTGGGGCTTGTTCATTTTTATTTTATTTTTTTCTTCCCATTTTCTCAATCTCTGGATGTACGTAGAAAAAACTGTTTACTGACGGTGGACTTTAGAAACTTACCTAAGCACATGCAGTGATTATCGGAATAGCGAGGTCTTCCACAGCTTTACCTCTGAAGGACTTGAATAAACCGCTAACAAATACACTGCCACTTCAACTAATTAGTTGTGAAACGTGTCACTTTGTGTAGCTTTTAGCACTGCACAACTTTTTCAGTCTTTTTATGTCTCTGTCACAACTTATTAAATCGTGTTTTTTGCTACCAGAAACAAAATATTAGCCCAACCTATTTTTTTTTGACAATGATTGTAGTGCTCTTTATTTTACACAGCTCGAACTTTTATAAACAGGACTGTTGCTTGATTACAAGAAGTTTTAATCTTTTGTAGATGTGTTTATAGAGATCTGGGGCAGCAAATTTATTAGGAGGCACTTGTTTTGTCACTTGTCACCGTGTCATTGTGATCAGCAGCATCAGTATCTCAGGTTCGAGTGGTTCAGTCAACACAGTGTGCTACTGCCGAGGGAAGACTAATTTGCTGAAAGGGCTTTGATTGACATCGTACAGGTGTCTGTACAAATGCAACATCTGAGCAAGCTTGTTCTTGCTGTAACCTTCCACTCAGAGCTTTTCTTTTCCGCTTGTATGATAGATTCTTTTAATCTAAAGCAAGCTCCTTATCCAGACTCCCACTCTACACAATGTCAACTTTTTCTACGAACAGCAAAGTATTCTGTGTTGCATAATGGAAAACATGTATCTTAAGCAGTAAACTAATTGAAGTCCGAGGAAATGAGTGGAGGGTCGCAGATCTGACACATGTTTACTACAATGATGATCTCATGTATGATCTGATTGCTTTCAAACTTAAAAGGCAGAAAAAATAAATAAAAACAAACGAGACTCGAATTAGAGAAGTATAAACACAGCTGATTAAAGCACCGAAAGCAGAAAACAACAGCGAAGAAAGCTTCTGCAGATGGTGCTTTCTGCCTGAGCTGGTCTGAAGGAGGACTGGACTTGTGGACAAAATACAATGAACCTCACATCTATCTGAAAATGAAGTCCTCCTATAAATGCAAAAATTTAATTTAAAATCCCATTAGAAGGTAAGCGTAGTGATTAATTATTCCCAACATCATTACGTCTGTACTATCAGTACATATTAACTTTTGCCATAAATTTGGATAAAAATCTGAAATCAAAGCAGACTTTGCTTACTTTGAAGTTTGAATCGATTGAACTTTGTTTCCATGAGAAATTTGTGATGAGTGAGTGAGCAGGGGAAAGATGGTCATTTCCGAGAAAGAGGAAGTCCGTGAATTGGAAAACTGTTTACATCAGAGGTCACAAACTCCAGTCCTCGAGGGTCAAAGCCCTGCAGGTTTTAGATATTTCCCTGCTTCAACACACCTGATTGAAATTTATCCAACAGCTTGATGTCAAGTTCTGCACAAATAACCATGAATTTTGTGTTTTTGTGTGTTGTAGTAGGGAAACATCCATAAGGGGACCAAAGCAATTTAGATTTTAAAGAGGGAATAATTTCAGTAAAATGTGTGCATCCACAAAAAACCACTAAAAACGCTGCAGTCCATATGCCAGGCCTGTAAGTGGTGCTGTAACACTCTCACAGAAATGAACCCTCACAGAGAAGAAGATATTTATTGGCGAGATTTGCAAAATTTCAGGTGAGTTTGGGAAATGCTGTCATCAATTCAGCAAAGAAGGGTTAAAATGAAAACACAGAATTTAAAAGGTTGTGTTTTCAGATTTATTTCCTTTAGGTCTAAGTTTTAAAAAAAAGCTTCTTTTGACCGCCATCAAAAAGTTATAGTTTTAAATTGTAACTGATAATGAACAGGAATGTAATGCATTCATTAAATACTGTATAAGTGATGTGATATGAATTCGCTCTGGTTCCTCTGAAGTACACATTTAACCTAACTTCCCCAAATAATCTCACTCTGTCTAAACCAGGGGTCTGAAAGTAAAATTGCCTAAAGGCCACTGATGATACTTTCATATCACACGAGGACCACATCAATAATAAAGTACAAGGAAAAAAGTGCAACATTTCCAAACATTTCTTATTTTGAAATATTAACAGTTCAGACATATTTAACAAAATCAAATGCAAACAGATTATGTTAAGTTGTACTTGACACTAAATAAAAATGGACAAGTTAAAAATGTAGCTCCCTGAGCCCACATGCAGCATTTTATGTCTGTCCAGACACCTACCAGCATTTCTGCTCACTAAGTTTAGCTACATTTAGCCCGACAGGGACAAAGTTGAAACCTTGAGTAATGCTTCAAGATGGTTATCATTCAGCCTATACTTGTTCTTCCATTAATTACAGCTCAGAATTGAGAAAAGCTTACTTATAATGTGCTTCCAAAAAGGCACATCACATGAATAAACAAGACATTTTACAATTCTGGGAAGGATGGAGACAATTTCTTCAGAAATTGCGCAGTCATGTCTGTTTTTCCCTGTGCATCCTTAGAGCTTAGTCCTTAGCAGGCTGTTGCACTGGAAGTCAATAAAATCTGTTTACAACACACACTATCCACATCAGCTGAGGAGTTTACACATAGCTGGAAAGTCTCATGATGAGCCTTAAAGTCAGCAACTCGCTGATCAAACTCCTGCAGCACGTTATCAATAACTGACACATCATCCTCCCCACAGAGTACTGCACCCAGATCTGTATGTAAGGAAATGCCTGAGGTTTTTTTCGATAATGCAGCCTTTGCCGTTGCTTCATTTTTGAGGTGAACGTTTCCAAATTCAATTTAGATTTATTTATTTATGAAGCACCTTTCAGGCCTGGGCAACTCAAAGTGCTTCACATATTAACAATTCATGCATAAAAGAATTAAAAACACCCTCCACACAACAAATATAAGAACACCTACGTCATAATTACTGACATACACAAACTCACACACACACAAATAAAAGAAAAAAGTTAACTCCCCCCACCCACCCAAGTCTTCACTAACATAAACTTTTGTCCCTATTGACTGTTTTAACTTAAAAGGAAAGGTAAATATATTTATATATTCAGTACTGTATACATATAATAATAAAATAAACAAAGTTCTGGCTTAATGCTGCAGTGAGGAAATGGTATCTCAGGGATCCGTCCACATCTGAAGCCAGCATACCCAGAACTACAGAGGATGCCACCACAGGATCACCCACACCAGGGCAGTCCGGGTTCCCACCACAGCCATAAAAGAAAAGCAAAGCCAACGGCGTGAAGGACACCCTTAAGAAACCACTGGAGTAAAAAAGAAAAAAAAAGTAAAATACAAAAGAAAACAGAAATATTTTAATTACAAATAATGAAGTAAAATAAAAAACAAATAAATAAAAAAGATAAAATATTAAATAAGTATATAATAAATACATCAAAAAAAATATCACAACAGTTAAATAGGTTGAAATGTCATGGATCTAAACTGTTGATGATAAATCAAGATAAACAAAGACTATACAAAATCATATAAAACTTAGCTAAAAGCTAAAAAGGTGGGCCTCGAGCCTATTTTAAAAACATGTATGGTCTCTGCGGCCCTCTGGCAGGCTGTTCCACAGTCGAAGGCCATAGTAATAAAAAGAGGCCTCGCCGAATGTTTTTGTCCTTACTTTTAGGAACTACTAAAAGGCCGGTGCATTACAATAATTTAATCTACTAGAAATAAAAACGTGCATCAGCACCTATGAGCTGGAAAGAGAGAGAAATGGGCGGACTCTGGTGATGTTTTTAAGATGATAAAATCCTGTCTTTGTGACATTTCTAATGTGTGGAATAAAATTCCACTCAAGAGTCAAACCACATGTTTTCATGTTGTCATAAGCTGCTGTAAAACCTGGCCTGGCCTCCGCAGCTTCAGCTGTAGGATGTTCAGCTACTCTTTTACATCCACCAAAAAGGCAAGGTCAACTACCCATCATATTCAGATCATCATATTTCTATGATTTCTAGTGTTAAGGAGCATCCACTCTGCCATCATCCAGGAATTTTTGTTTTTCCCTGGATCTGCGTTTTCCTCCTCCAGCTCCATTCTACCAGCGCTACCGTTCTGTGTTATTTACTGGTCATGCAAGGAGCTCCATCAGTGGTAATGCCAACCAGTCTGTTTCACAGCAAACCCACACACTCCAGCGTGTCACACAGCTGCAGAAATATATCTGTGGCTGTGCTGCACCCATGCAGGGACACACACTCAGCAACTCATCCGTTACCTTGAGCTTCTCATCAATACCTGAAATGAAAATGGCCAGCTGAGCTCTTGTCAAGTGCCATACAATTAGCAGTTAAAAGTTTGTGTCACGTGATAAGTCACCAATGCACTTCACTACAGTATTTGCAGATACAAGCTATATATACACACCATCCATCTAACTGAACAGTTGTGGAAAAAATCTAATTCGTTTATAGAGGAATGACTATTTTATGCTTTAATGATCTACACTTAATATTAATACAATTTTAATTTACATATTCAGTGTCTAGTTTGTTGTTTGGAAGCTTTTCCTTGTTTGTGGTAAAACTCTGAGGGATGTAATCAAATATCCCACCAGGAGTGGAAATAACAAATACAGGATTTGGAGATCACATGGCCCTAAAACATTAAGAAAAAACTAAAATCTTGTCCAAAGAGATTCCTGACAAGCACAGGCGAATGATCTTATTACTCATCTGCAACACAGCAGAAAATGAACACCATCTAGTACACTTGTCGCAATTTAATAAGCTTTAGGGGACGCTGAGATTTACATTTATTACACGCTTAAAGGCAAAATTATAAAGAACTTTAATACAAAAATCCTTGATATTTTGAAGTCTTATGGTATGAAATCATTAGCAACACAAAAACGTGACAAACGGAAAGAAAAACCAAGTATTAAATCATTCATTACTCGCTCCGAAGCATGTGTTTTCTTGAAGCGACAGTGGTATTGTCTTGGTTGGGCTGAATTCAGGGTAACGGGCCAGTACGATCTACTGCTGCCTAGTAAGTCAGCACAGTTTCTGAAGACAGAAATTAAGGGAAACTATTAAAATCTTGTAATAAAACAAAAAGAAAAAAATTCAGCCACATCTCTGTTCATTCAAGTCAAAATTGACATTTTAAAATCAAGTTATAAAAAGTAAAAGGGATCATGCTATGACAGCTTGAATCTGGTACCTCTTGACTTCCCCACCAGAGGTCACATATGGCTTTGCCAGAAATTGACATGCTTTAAACTTACTTCACACTTGAGGCCTCGCCGTGCAACACTTACTTGAGCTGAATATTGGATCGCATTCATATGCTTGAAGCCACAGACTGAAGTGGTTAGTCGCATTCATCCCCTGCAGGTTGAGTCGCGCAACCAGATGTGGGCTTTCCACATCTGTATCAACTCAAACAGGGACACTCACAGATGCATTCTAATGTTAGCACACTTACGTGCTTATAAGACCTATGCACAACACACACAAACACACACAGGTGTGGTTTTAAGATGGAGCCATAAGTGTATTTCAAGCAGGCACACATCTCATAAAAGCCCTTATTTGATGCGCTGGGTGTCAGTCAAGCATGCTGGCGGTGACACACACATGCATCCAGGTAGGAGGTTATAAGACAGGAGGAAGCGAAGCAAAGGAAGGAGAGGGTGTAATTACTAAGGATGATGTGTATAGGGGGCTATGTGGAATGACAGCTTCCCTTTCATTTCTCTGATCACTGGTTTAATCCTGACGGAGCTACAGCAGGCCACGGAGCTGCTCTGCCTGCATGCCTGCCTGGCTTCTGCTTGTGTGTGTGTGAGTTTGCACATTTGTGAATGTGCATGTGATGCAGAGTGCATGCAGGTGTCCAAGTCTGCGTTTGCCTGTGTCGCGCCGTGTCTGGTTTTTCGTGTGTACCTGTGGTTTGCACGTGCAGCGTGTGCAGCAGTGTCCGCCGGGGAAAACGTGTTGCACAGACTGATGGCAGGAGCAAGCAAATGCTGCTTTTAATGAAGGAGGGAGGAAGAGGGACGGGGGAAACACAGGAAATTAAATTGATATGTAAATGATGGAAATTCTCATTTGAGCTGAAGGTTGAGAGTGCTACAGCATTAACCAGCTTATGAGTTAATAATGATTTTTTTCCCCTCCTTCCCTCCCTTCTTTTTTACTCTGACTCACTCCCACAGGAAAGAAAAAAAGGTGGGCAGTCAAAAGAGGAGGGCAATGATGAAGACAACATATGTCCCTGAATCCTAGCTTACAGAGCTTTGCAGCAATGTTCTTGTATAATCAGTTCCCTCAGAAACGGAATCTCTGATAACAGGAAAAGCCCTCCATTTAAAAGTACACTTTGCTTTGCTTTTCCCCTTTTTGTTTCATCACTCTTTAAGAACAACCAGATGGCAGTGAATATACATTAGACAGACAAGTAGGACACAAAAGCATGTTGGACAGCTTGTATGAGTAGTGTAGCAGGGAGTAGGAAAAGAGACAACATCAGCTGCTGCAACAGAGTGAAGCAGAGGAAAATGACTGCAGAATGATCGCTGCAGCCATTACGAACCACAAGCTTTATTATTTTCTCTCGTCTCTCTTTGGTATCAGCTGGAATGAAACAGGCCGGTCAAAAGTCCTTGCCCTGCAGCTTTCTGTGATTGGAAAATTATATTAAACCAGACATTGTGTTCCCTGGTGCAAAAGAGAAGAGAATGGGTGGTGGTTGAGGCCCTGTCTGTTTCACACACTGCAGGCAAACACAGTCACAGACATACAAAACACACACCTCTACTCAAATTGTATAAAATGAGGCGGATAACCAAACATGCCAGCATCATATAAATGGAGTGTAATCACAAAGTATTAGCCAAGAAGGAGAAAAAAAATCAAATACGGATGAAAATGATCTGGTTCTGCCTCAGAGGAGGAAAAGAAAAGAGCCTGCTGAACCCCACTGGAATCTTTTTTTTTTCCAGAAAACAAACATTTCCCATTTCTATTATTTCAAACAACTGAAGGGGAAAAAATGTCCTGTCCATGAGTGGAAATGGAAAACAGAGTGAGCATTGCTGCATGAGAGGTCTGAGCTATCTGAGCTGCAAAAAGCACAGCGAGCACCAGGGTTCCAAGATCCTCCACTGGTACATGGACCTAGCCACAGGGAGCCAGTAGGTACAATATATGCACAACCCCCCAAAAATGTACACATACATGCTTCTTTGGTCTAACAAGTGTACTTCATGTGCAAACAGACATGTATTGGTTTCCGTCAGTCTTCACTGCAAGCGACCCATGTGGCTGGAAAAAAGCTTTCCATAACCTCATGGGTAAGAAATAATAAATAAGTGTGTAATGGGACATACTGTAGAGGGCACACAAAAGCCTTTCCTTACTTGAAAGCACTAGAAAATATCAAATAATCAGGACAGAGAATTGAGATGTTAGCAGATGTAACCCTGCAGGCAAAAACACTGATATTCTATAGGTTAGAGAGTCTGCGACTCAAATAAATATTCCCACCACATTTATAATATCTTATTTCACTCAACAAGTTTTTCCTGTGCTTATCCCATCATGCCAGCACCTGTAGCATAGTGGAAACAGTATGTTATGGCTCAAAACATCCACAGCATAGACTGTAAAAGATGGACACCGCCTGTCGGTAAGAAAAATTAAGCCAGGAGTCAAGCATCCAACACTTAAAGCAAAAGCACGTGCTTCCAAAGTCTTCATTGTATAAAATGTTTTAAAGACACCTTGGCCAGTGTTATTTTCCACATCATCCACTCTCACATGGCACCAACCATCCACAGAGCACCACTCAGACTAAGATGCAATTTATTGGCACTGTCCTGACTGCAAGGATGTGATGGTCAGAGCTCACATTCAAACATTCAAACATAAATATCTCCTCACTTCATATGGATGGCATCCATCTAAAACATAATCTACAGTTTGGTTAATGGTCCCTTACTTTAATGGTGGTCCACAGTCATTAATTTTCATTAGTTTATTATCATTATCGATAAGTGTCCTGGTGACCTATCAATAACTTCCTATAACCAAAGTTTATCCAACCAGAACTCAAGCTTCATTATGAAACAAAATATTGCTGGTGCCATCAGATTCCTCCAACCCCATCTACACCGAAAAAATAATTAGCCAAATGTTTTGTTTGAGCTAATACCTCTTTATGGATCATCAGAGGAATGAGGCAGGAAGACAGAGCAGCAATGAGAATGATGAAGGTGAAGCCAAAATGAAGGCACACATGAAAGATTAAAAGAAAAACGAAAAGTCATGCACCAGGGCAGCAAATGATTGTAACAATGAGGGTTCAGAACATAATTATTTGAGGTTAAACATTTTTCCCGTGGTCTGTGGAGCCGTCAGTTGAAATGAATAGAGCTAGGGTAATGAAAACAGTGATGGGGCCCTTTGTTCGGTGCACTCAGTCTCTGGGTATTGTACCTCTGATGTCTGAACACCCGGGATGAGCCGGAGAGCGCGTCCGTAGTGGTGATGACTTATCAGAACAAGACAAAAACCTAATCCAGCTGGAGAAGTGGCCAGCTAGTGAAATGACATTTTGATAGCAAAAGGTTATCTGTTAATATTGCACTACTTGCATATCTGTGGAACACAGGACTGCTTGAGTAAAGAAGCTCATCTTTTAATAGTCTAAAACAAAAATCTCAGAAAGAGTAGCTGAATCATACTGAGTGTACATAATGTGTAGCTACAAGTGTCTGTCTGCTATGAAAGAAGATTAAAATCAAAAAGGGGCTGAAATGCTGGTATTTTGCAGAAGAGACCAATTATCCTCTCTGTTTTGTTGTTCTCTTTTACACACATACACAAAGAAAAGGATCAAAATTTGACCACAGAAAGTGTTGACCCATCCAGGAGCTGCACTAACAAATGAAAATCATGAGTAATTAGCAATTATTCTTTTCATTCCACTTCAATGTGCCTCTTTTCTCCATACAGTTGCAGGCTGCACACGAACCTACAGGTAATCTGTGGTGTAGCTGTACAAATTCACAAATCCCATTTGAAAAATAAATATATACATGTATATTAATAGGTTTTATTGTCTTTCTGCTCCACAGGCTGTTTTGATTCCTGTCTGTGCACATATTGAAAAAGTTATCCATGATGGTTTACTGATACCCATCTAAATACATAAAAAACTTTAAAACAACGGCATTACTGTCCTTTAATAAAATGATGATGTAAACCGTGGGTGATTTGAGCATGAGCCAATGTAATCAGTCATGCAGAGACCAAATTCTTCATCCAAGCAGGTATTGTTAGGCAGAGTTGGCCCTGCAGTGTTATATGGATTGTTTAGCTGGCTAAGCCAACTCAAAGCCATAAAGCACTGTGGATAAAGCCTCAGTACTTTGTTTAGCTATTACTCATTATAGTGTGATCTGCGGTGGCGTTATACCAAACAATATGCAGTGCAGACTTGAGCTATGTCTCATTCCTGCATGGTGCACACCACACTCTGTGAGCAATGTGAACAATCGTCATCAGTTTAAGTAAAGATAGTTTTTACTGATTAGAAAAATCCACCAATTCACAGAATCCGAAGGAGAAAAATTATATATATGCTTGTGCTCTAATGATTTAAAGTTGAACAATAATGCAATTCTTAAATCAGTGTCTAGTGTTCCACATTACAAAACCCATAATAAGCACATACTAATAAGCCTTGATGAGATTCCTACTTTTAATGCCCAGTCCAACGAACACCAACCAAGAAGAATCCATTGGAAGTGTTTATGCTAATAAATATAACAAAAAGTCGACTTATTGCAACACTTCCTCTCCTCTCTGAGTTCATGGTGTACAAATAAAAGTGCCCAGTATTTGACATGCTGTGCCAGCCTTCCTCTGCTGCCTCCGACCCTAAGCCTTGCACAACACTCCAGTTCCAATCCAGTAAGCAAAACTGTAAAAGAGGTATTATGTTATTGAGGCAGCTAATGAGTTATATTCGACCTGAAACGGTTGATCAACTTAAATCCAAATACCTAGCAAATGCGGGCAATCGATCTGATATGATATTTATATCCTAATTCATACATTTGATATTTATATACTAGTAAAAAACAGCCATATGAGAAAATCTGTCAAAATAAAAAAGTAAAATGTTCATAAAATCAAAATTCATTGAAAAGTTCAGACTGCTTTATCCAGAGGACCTCTGGTTAGCTTGCTATTAAAAGAATTGGACGTGAGAATAGTTAGGAGCTGGAATCAAAACATGAAATCTGAATTGAAGCCAGAATTGCTTAAATTGAAATGATGCCCAACCCAAGTCCTGAGCAGTTTGTGCCTACCTCTCAAAAAGAGAGAGGAGGGGGCTATCAATGTGACACTCTGAGGTGGGACATGATGTTTCAAGCAGCGTGAATGTCCTCTGCCAGCCGGCTGATTGCTGCTGGGTGGAAATTCTTCCTTTCTGCTGTCATGCTCTCAGGCCAGTGTTGTCACAACTCATGACCAGTGTTTCTCCACCAAAGCAGAGAGTGACTGGGGGGATGTGGATCATGCAAGATATATCGGAGTTTTTTGTGCAGCGGTCAGAGTACAAGATATCCACAGAAGGGAGCTTCTTACGATCCTCTGGGGGGTTGGTGCCTCCTTGACTGTGGTGCTGTCATACCACAATGGCAGGGTCCGACATTAACGGTTGCCCGATTGCCCGGGGCAAGTAAAAATCTCTGCCGGGCAAGTAGAACCATCGCCCGCATGCCCGGCCGGGCAAGTACCCACTTCG